>PVHP010005343.1:0-65670 GCA_004024765.1 Zapus hudsonius
AGCCTCCATTGTTACTGAACTGAACCAAGGGATCCTATGTAATTTTCCTTGCTCTCTGCAATACCTAATAGAGCTCATGCCAAAAAGACTTTCAGCAACTATAGAGGAAGTGACCTTATGTGTCTTCTGCAAATTCTCAATGAGTCCTAGAAGTCACCTCTAGAAGAATCTTCATGGTTTCTGCTGGGAAGGGCATGGGAACATCAAAGAAAAGCAAAAGAGGCTTTATTGGCAGTAAAATTTGTCGCCATTAAAATCAGCAACCAAGGTTGGGTTGAGAGCTCAATGTCATGGTTTGATCCAGGTGTCCCCCACAAACAAATGAATGTGTTCTGAATGATTGATCCCCAGCCGATGGCAGTTCAGGAATTAGAACCTCGCTGGAGCTATGTTGTTGGGGGCGGGCTTATGGGGGTTATAAGCCAGCTTCCCCTTGCCAGTCTTTGGCACATCACCCTGTTTGCAGTGCTGTGGTGGAGGTGATGCCCACCCCTCTGCTCATGCCATCATTTCCCCTGCCAGGATGGAGTCTCCCCTTGAGTCTGTAAGCCTAATAAACCCGTTCCTCCACAAGCCGCTTTTGTTTGGGTTCTTTCTGTTCAGCAACTAGAAAGCGGACTACAACACTCAGCAAAGTGTTTGCTGTGTAACCATGAGGACCTGTGTTAGATCCTTAGCACCCACGTAAAATGCCATGCATAGTAGTTGAGCCAGCCAGTCTATGTGGATGGCCCTTGAAGAACAATATCCAACAGTGTCTTCTGGCTTCCATATGCAGGCAACTGCAGACACAAACACACAAATAGTCACCCAGTAAACCCAGTGTTCACTTAAAGTTTTAGTCCTGGCAGTATCTGAAAAGCAATGTGCTCTTCAATGACAAGGACAATGGTAGATATAGCATGACTCTCTAGAATAGATTTTTACACTAAGATATATAATGTAGCTGGACAGAGCAGATGGGTCACTGTGTTCATATTGGAAGGAAATGGTCTGGATATACTTCTGGCAGCTAATTTATTGCCTAAGGTACAATTTGAAATGTCCTTCTGCTGCCCACTCTCATTAAACATAATGATGGTATTCAGACAGCAAAATAGTTTTATTTAGACCTCACCTTTTCAAGTACCAAGGTCAGAGCCCTGGGTTTTATGCTCTACCATTTTTTTTAAATTCCAAATGTAAAACTCCCAAAACATACAGGAAACTTAGTGCATATCATTCAAGTCTTAAAAATGTTTCAATCCAATTTATTTTCTTGCCCTCTGTGTCCTGAGCAATTCAACATTCACCACATGCTTGCAGCTAGTTACATAAATAAGATCAAATTAGTTTCAGTAACTAAGAACATGCTTGTGAAACATTTTGCATCCAGCAGCCACTTATTTCACTCAATTCCTCAATCCCCTGGTGTGGTGGGTTTGCCTTGGCCTTGTTTTAGTGAATTAAAGAAGATAAACATGATGAAACTAATGGGATTGCTGAAACAAGTTAAAAAACTGTGTCAGGAGATTACATTCAAAAAACCAGATCTTTTGATATCCTGGGCTAGTGTAACTATCTCAGGCTGGAAACAGACTTGATTCTGTAACATTTTCAATACTGAAAAGAAGGCTCATGGGAAGGACAGTAGACAGGTGGATAGGAGGGAATGAGAATGGGGGACAAGGGGAGGACTAGCCTGGAAGATTCTTAACTGGCATTGTGATTACATAAATCTACACAAGGGATAAGACTATGGAACTAAAAACACTCTATATGAGTGTACCTAAAAATAACAGTTAGATTAAACTGCATATTGAACCAATTCCAATTTTCTTCTTACATAAATGATTTTTTTTCACAGATAAGTAAAATTTTATTGTTTGTGAAAATACATGGGGCTTCCAGTGCTTTGTTTGTTTGTTTGAAATTTATTAGTTTATTGCAATTAATTACAAATTATATCTAAATAAAATTTTAAAAATCAAACCTTTGCACAAAAGGTGGCACATCTATGCTCTAGAATGTTATTAAGCAATGGCAGGATATGAACCAATGAACTATAGCATGGCTGAACTTGGAACACATATGTGCAAAAGACCTTATAATATTTGATTTCATTTATGTATGTCCAAACTAAGCGAGACCATTGGACAAATAAGTAGGTTAGTAGCTACCAAGGGCTAGCGGTGAGCAACAGCAGACACAGAAAAGAATGGATGGCTGCTACTGTGCACGGGGCTTCTCTTGGGGTCCTGGAAATATCCTAAAGTGAGAAAATGGGCATAGCTGCACAGCCTGGTGAGGGCACCCAGCTACTTCCATTCAATGCACCTCAGAACTTAAGGAGCACCCAAATTCTTGTCTGTAAAGTTAAAACATTAAAATTATGGACCACCAGAGAATAAGGTATAGTGGGAGACTTTATTTAAAAGAAAATGGGAAATTACAGAGATCTCCAGCCACCAGTAAGGAGAGAACACATGGGAGAGGTTTTAGCAAAATAGCAGAATCTGTGATGCTCAGCCAAACAAGCCAAAGAAAGAAAGATAACAGAAAAGAAAAACAAAAGAAAGAAAGATAACCTTAAATTCTGAGGTGCATTTGAAGTAGCTGGGTGCTCTTTAATCTAATCCCCAGCTCCCCTGTTACAGAAGCACATACAAGATGATCTCATATACATAAACATTTTTCTATTCACTGAGTTTACATTTTAAGTAAAGTACGTTATTAAGAATACTTCCTATGAATTTCAAAGATTGATTTACCAGATTTCAGAAGGTCAGGCAATTCTACTGGGTGACAAGCATATCAGACATGCTCGCCCCTTGATTTTTGTTACCAACTACCTTTTGTAGACCATGCTGTGATTTCTAAGGACACAGTGAGGTACAGAATTATATTCTCATAGAGGTGAAGGTGGAGGCAGACACAGTTCTTGGCCTTTCTTATTGGCTGAAAGTCACATGGCTGATGTTTTCCTTAATCATGAGGAAAAAGGTTCATGTGGGAAAGAAACCCAGCCCCTCACCACAGCCATTGCTGTGGTGGGAGGAACCTTACCCTGTCCTTCTAGGAAGCCAGATGGAGGGAAGAGAGAAGAGGAAGGCTAGACTTTGTTTCAGTGAGTTTTAAGACCTGGGGCCAGTTAAGTCAGAGAGACAGCTGGGTGATCCATACCTGGCCAATCAGTTTCAGAATCTAGGTTTAAACTCTAGCTAGAGGCACGTCCCACTCAAGGGGAGGGAGACAGGTTTGGAATCTATGGAACTTGCTGGAAGGAGTTAATTGTCACACTCCTGCATTGTGTGTGAGTGCATGTGGAAGTCAGAGAACAACACACAGTATTGGTGCCCCTTTGGAAGGCCATCCAGTTTTTTCCTTTGTTTTGAGACAGCTCACCAATCAATATTTTTGATCTTCATCTCTCCCATTAGGCTAGCCAGGAAGCAATGAGAAACAGGGGACTCACCTGTCTCCAGCTACCTAGCACTATGACTATAGTTGTACAGCATCACACCCAGTATTTTTACATACTTTGTGTGGACTGAACTCAGGTCCTCATGCTTTCAAAACATCAAAAGAGAAGAGGGACTAGTTGGAAATAAGGAGTTCAGTGGAGGGAGGTGGTTCTGGTAGGCAGTCTCCCTTCCATCACATTCTTTTCTCCTTGGTTGTCTGGGATGTCATTTGTTTCCTGGTTTCCTTCCTATTAAACTGCATTCTGGGGCATGAGTTACCCCTGCACCTGTTATTCTCAGGGTTTGAGAGAGCCTCACATTACCTGTGGGCTTTCCCTTTTGGTTCATTTTAAGCTTTTGGAAAACTCATATTTGAAGTGACCTGATTTTTGCTCCAACTGTGAAGCTTTTGTTTCTGTCACTGCTGTGTGAATGCTGCCTAACCTCGGAGAATATTGGACAGAGTCTTTGATGAGAGCTTCAACTTCTTATGGAGTAATCTCATGAGGGAAGCGGTGCGCTGTCTTTTATTCATCTCCTAATGAGAGGATTAGATCCTTTTAAGCAGGAAGAATGAGGAGACTAGAAACTATTAACAAAGACATCAATGTTCACATTTTTCCTTTTTTCACTCTTATTTTTTCAACTTACCATGATTTTAATTTACAATTAAGAATCTGAGATGATCTTTGCTAATGAAAACTAAGAAGACTCATGTTGTTAAACATCTCTGTCCCATTTTTCTCCCCAGGTGCCATATTTCAGTATAGGCCACCCAGTTAGCGTGGTCTCCTCAGATCCCTGCATCATTTGATCAGTATTTCAAAATCATGTGTGTGTGTGGTTGTGTGTTTGTGTGTGTGTGTGACATGCTCATCTGTGTTGGCACATGTGCACATGTAGGTATTTTTGTGTGGAAGATAGAGGTTGACATCAGGTATCTTCCACAATTGCTCTAAACCATATTTATTAAGGCAGGTACTCATTGAATCCAGAGCTCAACGATTCTGCAAGTCTAACCAGCCAGCTTGCCATTTGTTTCCCAAGCACTGGTGTTATAGGAGGACATCTCAAAAGTGGCATTTATGTAAGTTTTGGGTATACAAATGCAAGTCCTCAGGCCTGCACTACAAGGGTTTTATTAACTGAGCCACCTTCAGAGAACCCACTATGCCATGATCTTTCCTAAGTATCTGCAGTCATCCCCACTGATTACAGTAACCTGTTGCCAATATACTTCCTCACCTTAGCAAATACCAAAATCCTTTGAGGATTTGCTTCTCCTCGCTCTGTCTGATGTCAGGATGTCCCACACTGTTCTGAGCCCACCAATCTCATCTCTTAAATTATAAACACAAGTACACACACAGTTACAAAGTGGATAACATTTCAGATAGAAGTAGACTGTGCATATGATGGTAGGTGTACTCGATCACAATGCACCTGAAGCAGTTCATATACCCTAGTATTTTTAGAGTCCTTGTATGTTTCGATATATAAATAATGACCCTTATATTAAGAGCTGCCTACACTAGTCAGTATAGTAACATGCTGTGCAGGTTTGTAATCTTGGCACTTTGCACACTAGTTTATATTATCCAACCAGGCATCCACACTGAATTACAGCAGTAATATAGTGAGAATATAGTAGACACATTCTAGGTTTGGGGAAGTACCCTAAACAATAATAAAATGACCTACCAATTGGGTTATCAGGATGCATCCTTATCACTGAATAATTCATGAGTGTATGAGTGTACACATATAAATATGATTATACCTATGTGTTCATGCAGATGTAGACACATATGTATACATTTTATATAGACATGGGAGAGAGAGAGAGAGAGAGAGAGAGAGAGAGAGAGAGAGAGAGAGAGAGAGAGAGAGAGAGAGAGAGAGAGAGAGATTATACTGCCTAGGATCATGACCACAGGTTACTATTGAGCACTGCAGAGGACAAGCATGCACTGAGCTCTCACATCACTTGCTGAACATCATCAGCCTTTAAATTATTTCTATTTTCTCAAGAAACAATTATCAAATTGGCCAAAATCCAACACTATATGTGAGTCTTTGAAAAACTGGCATATCTGTATTTTAAAAGTAAGGGAAGTTGGCCCCTACCTCTGGACCTGAATTTAGCAGTATGTATGTTCTTATGGGAATTTAACTTACAGCTATGCTCACAAATAAATAAAATAATGTGTGCTCAAGTTTATTCATAAAGTGAATTATGCTAAAATTTCACAATTGAAATCATAGCACCTGGTAAATGAGCCATAAGTCTCTTTACATGCTAATATGGAAAGCGTTCTGAGACAGATAGGTAAGTGATAAAAATCAAAGCTTAGGGCAGTATGTATAATGGGTACATGTAATTGTAACCCTATGAAGAAACTCAAGTCATAGATGCAAGTTACCTGCTATTGGGTAAAAGTAAGTAGAGAAACAACAGGGATAAAAATATGTGTCTTCATTATATGTTTAATAGCTACTTTCCAGAACTGTGAAAGAGGGCCAGCCTCTTTCACTGTTATGGAAGTTCCCCTGGATCTGTAGCTTCAATGTTAAAAGCCTGGCCCCCCAGTATAGCATTATTGGGTCTGATGAAGAGAGTTAATACATTACCATTGTGTTTTCTCTTCTGGTTCCATGGCCCCCAAATACATCACTGTCTTCTTTGCCTATGTCCAAGTTCTTGTTGGTTAAATGACTCCTCAGAAACTAGGAGCGGAGCCTCTGCCACCTATTCTGTGCTATACATCTTTCCATGTCTATTAAGAATCCATTTTTATCTATATTAAGAAATGACATGATTGTATTTTCAGTGCTAGGGACAAAAATCCAGATATATATATATATACATATATATATACATGTATATATGTGTATGTATACATGTATATATATGTGGCATATATATGGTATATATATATGGTATATTTATATGTATACTTGATATATAGCATATATATCATTTAACATATGTCAGGAAGGCATGTGCTTTACCAATGAGCTTTCTTCAGCCTGTTTTCCCTCCTAAGAGAAACAAATCTACTTTCTGGAGAAATCTGAAGAGAGAAGGAAATATTAGCCAATATATTTCCAGGACACAGGCTTAATGAAGGGTGTTGTAGTCAGGTTCTCATTGCTGCAAGGAAAAGAACCCAACCAGAAGCTGCTTGTGGAAGGAATGGGTTTATCTTGACTTACAGGGGAAACAACAAACCTACAGGGTTCTAATTCCAAAACTGCCATCAGCTGGGGTTCAAGCATTCGAAACACATTAAGTTTATGGGGGACACCTGAATCTAACCACTGCAGAAGGATACAAGAAAACACACTTAGAAGTTAACACAGAAATAAGATTTCTTATGAAGCTAAGCATTACCCATGGAAGACCAGACATGTAGAAGTCTGGGGATTGATGAAGTAAGTAAACTCAGTCACACACCTGCTGTGTAGATACTAGATCAGTGTCTTAGGTGTGATCTACTCTTTAATTGCTGAAAAATCTTGAAATTGAGTCTTTATTCCCATATTTTGAATGAAAAAAAATCAAGGTTCAAAGTTGAATAACTTTTCCTGTCACTCAATTACTTTGTAACTAGAGCCTGGACCTGAATTCAAAGCAGCCTCATTTTCAAACACAATTCACTTTTCATGCTACACTCTTACAAATACCGAAACAGGACATGTTTATTTTCTGCATCTTTGGAGAATCCTCTAATGATGTCATTAGCAGAAAAGTCCTATGAGGTAGACGCCAGGGACTGTGAGTCCTCCCTCAGATGGCCTGTGAGCTTGGGGCTTCGCTCTCCTGCACAGATTTCATGACTATTTCTCCACTGACGGCCCATTTAGACAGCTGGCAGTAATGACATCAGTCACCAGCACATGGAAACACTCCCTTCCTACTCCAGCCATAATGACAGTGGCATCAGGGAGGCAGCAGCAAGGGAGTGATTGCCAGGGTCTCCATAGTCGTATTAGCTGACAGCAGGAAATCTGCGCCACTGCAAACTGACTCTGACAACTCTGCCTCTGTTGACAGACTAATAAACTCAGTCACATGTCCTGCTGTGACAGTAGATGGTTTCATTTCCATTTGTTAGTATCCTAAAACTGTGTGCTACAGCTATACCAACTAAGAGAAGATTTGCAAGACCCTTTGTGAGCTCATGGGGACATGATGTGGAGGATCTTTAAAAAAACATGCTTTGAAGGCTGGAGAGATGGATCAGTGTTTAAAGGCACTTGCTTGCAAAGCCTGGTGGCCCCAGTTTGATTCCCCAGCACCCACATAAAGCCAGATGCACAGAGTGGCACATGTGTCTGGAGTTCATTTGCAGTGGTAAGAAGGCCTGGTGTGCCCATTTTTCTCTTTCTCTCTCATTTATTCTCTTTACTTATAATAAATAAATAAAAACATTTTTAAAATATAAATATGCTTAGAATAAATAGCTGGAGGGGGGGCGGTAAGATGACTCAAGCACTCACTTTTCAAGCATGAGTACCTGAGTTCAAACCCCAGTACCCGCATAAAATGCCAGGTATGGTGGCACATAAGCAATCTCAGCACTGGAGAAGTGGAGGTAGAATTCTTGGAGTTTGCTGGCTAACTATTCCAGGCTAATAGTTGAGCTCTAGGACAATGATAACCCTGTCTCAAAAGGAGGTTGGTGGAATTTCTGAAGATGGCACCTGAAGATATCCTGTGGCTTCCACACACACTTGCACACACGTGCATGTACATGCACAAACATTTGAAGCCACACACATTCAAACAAATGCACACACACATGCATGACACACATACATGCAAAAATTAAGATTCTAAAGAAAAGCTGGAGCCTCAATCACTTCATTCAATGAAAAGTGAGAAGTTTCTCTCCATTGTAGTTCAAGAGAAAGCATAAAAGATGCTGTGGGCTGTATGGGGTATTGTGTGATGATATATTTACCTTCCATCAGTGGACACAGCATAGGAGGAAGTACCAACACATTGAAAACCACGACTCCATTCTCTCAGTATTGATTTTGTAGAAGCCACTTTCAAAACCTGGTGCTAGAGGTTGGTGACATATTCCAATGGGCTTGACGTCAAGAAGCAAGAGAAAATATCTCAACAAGTTCAAGTAATGACTAGAGATCAATCTGGATGACAGCATGTCTGCAGGCAACAAGGGTTATGAAGATAATGGAACGAAAAGGAAGGATTCCAAGCATAAAATCAAAGCGCTTTTAGGAAACAAATAAGGAAACTCAATTTAAAAATTAAACCTGGGATTTAACCAACAACAAATCATCTCTTAGTAGATCATGAGAGAAGTTGAGGATCTTAGACTTGGGTCCCAACAATGCCCTTGGACTCTCCCATTGGAAATAATTTAAATCTAATATGTTGTTTTTCTATATATTTTTTTAAAAAAGTACTTGCTTTTCTTCTCTCCAAGGTTGCAGTGGGAAAAAATGATGCACACACAGAAGAAAGATAAGGAAGGGCTATGATTATACTTGTCAGGGAGATTTCTTGCTTCCTGATTCACAAATCTATCTCAATTGCAATATGGGTGGATTCTATTACTTCTCCCCGGAACATGGCACTGGTAAGGCTCAAATTAGTAGAATAACTTGTCACAGGCCATTGTGATATTGTGTGATAGGACTGCAATGTATGGAGCAACAATTGCTAGGGAAATGTAAAGCTGTAGATTGTATCATAATTAAGAAATGATGTTCATGGGGGGAGTGGGGAGATGGTTCAGTGGATAAAGTGCTTATCACTTAAGCATGAGAATATGGGTTCAGAACCCCGGTGCCCACATTAAATTTAAGATATGGAGTCATGCCTGAAATCTCAGTACTGAGGAGGCAGAGATTGGTGGATGTCTAGTGCTTATCAGAGACCTTATATAACCAAATTGTTGCATTCTAGGTTCAGTGAGAGACTCTGTCTCAAAAAACAAGATTGATATCAATTGAGAAAGACCATGAACATTTCCCTCTGGCCTCCAAACATACATGTTCATTCAACCCCCACACACATGTGCTCATACACATTAACATACACACACATGTACGCAGATCACATATACAGGCAAAATGAAAAAGAAGTAATATGGAAGATACCCATGGAACTCAGTATGCTAAGACATCCACTTTGGATCCAGACAGATCAAGGTTACAGATATTTCATTGTAGACAAATATCCAAATGTCTTCACTTTGGCCAGCTTCAATTGCTGATTTTAAGTAGAAAGGACTATAGAGGCCACACTTTCAAACTGTAAACTCTCCTTTATATAGTTTCTGCACAGCTTATAGGTCACACTATTTAGAATTTGTCATTTCCATGTTAGGTCCTGTCCATTACATATAGAGTTATTTTCAGGAAAGTTTATGAATGTTTTCAGGGTAGACATATCTAGTGTTTGACCCTATGTTACCACCTCACGTGGCTTCAGGAAGAGCTTTCCTCTGTAGATTATCAGAACCAAATGAGGGTTTGGGATAGTGTGGCCATCAGTGGGTGCTCTGAGGCACAATGTGACTGAGAGAAACTCAGACACCATCCAGACCTTCTGTACCCCAAATAAGGATGAGCAAATGTCTGACATTTTGTGATGTGTGATTCCTCATGATTCCATTGTGGTTACTAAAAACACTCTATGTGGTTACTAAAAAGACTATTTTTAAGGGACTGGGGAGAAGAGTCAGTGCCTAAAATGGCTTGTTGCATAAGCATGAGGACCTGTTTGGATCCTCAGCCATGCACAGTGCCAAGTGCCTGTAGTACAAGTGCTAAGAGGGCAGAGACAGGAGGCTCCCTAGCCTTCAATGGTTGGCTAGCCTAGCTGAATCTGTGAGACCTAGTTCAATGGGAATTCTTACCATTCCAACCACTTGAATTCCACACAGTCTGAAGTCTATGTACCTACAGCTACATTAGCCAAACATCATTGCTTCTTGATGGTGGAATTTTTTGATAGTCATACAATGTGGTGTGCTCCCAGTTAATACCTGCCTACTGACTGACCAGAGAAATACTTTAAAGTTGCCTGTTTTCCATGACATCCTCCACAATTAGAGTCAGCATTTTGGTTATGATATTCTGAGTTTGGAATGGAATTTGGCATGGAAGTTATAAATGGCTACCTGTCTCTAACCTGTGTTTTGGTTTGGTGATCCCAATGAAACTGTTAATTATAGAAATCATGGCTTAGGTTTTCTTGAGTATATTTTATTCTTCACTCATTTTTTTTATTCTTTTTTGCTTTTCTTTCTTTTTCTCTTTTCCTTTTCTTGTCATGCTGGGTTCCCAAAGCTAATTTCCATTTTGACTTCTGAACAGAATGGACATAGAATTTCCAATGGACCCAGCTATCCCTCTACTAGGCAGCTATCCACAAGATGTCACATCTCGACGCAGAAACATTTGTACAACTATATTTACAGCAGCTCAATTCATAATAGCTAAGAATTGGAATCAACCCAAATGCCCATCCATGGAAGAATGGACAGCAAAACTGTGGTATATTTACACGATGGAATTTTACTCAGCTGAAAGGAAAAATGACATATCAAAATTTAGGAAAAAATGGTCTGACTTCGGGCAGATCTAAGTGAACACTCAAAAGAACAGAGAATTGAACGCCGCATATTTTCCCTCATATGTGGTCCTTAACCAGGATAACCGTAAACTCTACGCAGACTAGTAGAAAGAAGTGAGAGGTTATGGATGAGGAGTAAGGGATTGGGGGACGGGAATGGCTTAAGCATGAGGTTAAACCATATTAAGTTCAAAAACATAAAATCCTGATGAGCATACTGTAACCTATTGAGAAAGTAGTGGGAGTCAACTGGCAAGAGGGGCCATGAGTAGTAGGGGAGAGAATCTAAGCCTGTGAATAATTAGATCAGTCTGATAACCCCTGGCTCCAACCACCGGTTCCTTACCTCACTGAGCTGTTGACCAAAGCTACTCATGAGGTTCCAACAACAAGACAGAATTCTGTCAAATCTCTTAAGTGCCCTCCCCAGGCCTGAGGCAAAACCCTGTTGCTGAAGAAACCACAGAATGCCATAGACCAGCATTGAGAGACCCTTCGAGATCTGGAACGGTATCCAGCCCCCAGAAAGCAGTTAGTGTGGTGCTGGAAGGCACTGCACAGGCTGCCAGGGGAAACTGATCAACAACAGCTGGAGTAAACAGAGACCACTGACATGAAACACAATCTGCAGCCATGAGTAGGCTGACCACACCTCCTACTGGGAGAGAACAGTGAACCAAGAAAGGAGCACTTGTGTAATGGAGAAGCTTGGGCCTGGGAGAGACAATCAACAACTTTCAAATTTGGCCAAATTTTCCACTTAGTGAGGGGGAGCCCTTGTCTGGAACTTGGGATTAAGGGTGATAGGCACCGGATCCCGTACTCTTGGGCTCCCAAGACAAGATGCACTATGGGAGTGATTGAGGGGGAGGCTACTAAAAATAGAATCTAGGTAATCCAGTATTGTGTATATTTGTTAACCTACACTGTTCTCACTCTCCGATGGAGATTATGTTTGTATTTTTCAGGATGCAGCGAGAGAGCTGGGGCCCATCTAACCCTACCAACCGACCGTAGGCCAATAGCTGAGATCCTGGCAAGAGAGGAGCCACCATGGTCATAGCGTGGAGGATCCATATGGAACCCCGCAGAGAATGATGGGATGAACAAGGGACCCACAGCCACAACCATTCAATCAACAGAGGATAAGCCAGTGAGACAGAAACCAACGAATCTCGATACAAAGACCCCTAAGCTCACAACATTAAAGGAGCCTTAATACTTACCCACCACGACTCAGGGAACTGAGCGGAAGAGGGGGTGGAAAGATTGTGAGAGCCGTGGTAGGGGAGACTATCCAGAGGCATGGCACCCCTTATTAACAACATAGTAGGGCCAGGAGAACCTGGCTGAATACTAGGCTATCCATAGTCCCCTGCCCAAAGACTGATCCAGACGACCCATGGAGGAGGATATCCAGCTGATTGGGGATGGGGAGGGGAGGCATTGGGGATTTGGGGATAATAACTCATTGTTTGCCCACTAATAATAATAAAAAAAAATTTCCATGCTCGTACATAATGTACTTTGAGCATCTTCCCCTAGTAACTCACTACTCTCCTCCTCCCATTTTTTGCTTTCAAATCCCTTGATGGTTTGCTTCTACTTTCAATTAATCTGCACTTGCATGATTTTGTGTATCTATGAAAAAATCTAGGACCTGCAAATGAGAGAAAACCTGCCTTAAAAACACTAAAAATAAAAATATATTAAAATATCACTCCGATACTTGCCTTGAGGACTCAAGTCAAATGATCACAGACATACTTATTCCAGTAGCTAAGTTATGGAACAAGCCTACATGTCCATCAACAGAAGAATAGGTACAGAAAGTGTGGTATTTATTTACAATGGAATTTTTTCAGTAATGAAGAAGAATGAACTTGTGCCATTTTTGGAAAATGGATACAACTCACTCCTTACTTTCACATACTCCCTCCCCTCCTGTCTCACCACGCACTTGACTGCATGACCTCTGGCCACTTGGAATTACTTACAGAGCAAGCATTTCACAAAAGACCATTATGTGTTATGCCTTCATTTTCCTTTTTGCTCTGAGCACCTTTTCCTTTCCTTTTGCCTTCCACATCTCGATGCCAGAATCAACCTAGACCTTCATCACAAGCCTTGAAAATGCCCAGGATTGGAAAGTAGTCACTAGTGCTCAGATTCTGTTGTCCCACACCTCGGGGCTTGGATGTACTTCAGCTGTTGGGGTAACACTGTTCTCTAGCCATGGGAATGTGAGCAGTGGTAATAGTTGCCATTTTCCAATAGAAGCTTGTGAGGGCTGCAGCAGGCTTCCCTGCACTTCCTCCCATGTGAAACTCCTCTCTACTATGGCAACATTCAGTTGCTGAGCCTCTGGCATGATGAAGGTTATGTGTGAGGGTCTTGTGGCATAACCACGTCAGAGCCATCAAATACTAAAACCAGTGATATCTTAGTTACTTATTACAGCAGTAGGACTTAGCCCATGGAGACGATGTCATAGTTCCCTTGTGTGTCTCTGCTTTTTTCCCACATTAGCCCTGAGCCAACTTCATTTCCCTTATCTCATTTCCATCACTTTGACAAGGATACGTTTCACATCTGCACGTCTTCCTTGCCTACTTCTGTGTTTGGCATATAACATCCATAAAACACAGGTCGAATGAGGAAAAAGTGTCCACCCCATGCTAACCATCTCAATCCTGAGATGGTCCTCCCGAAGCTCTGCCCCATCCCATTGCAGTCAAGCTGCACATTCGCTTTCAGAATGGGGTCAATCCTGTTACCATGTCCCTGGAGCTCTACTCATCCTCCCCATGGACAAGCTGCATAGCTACTCACAGTCGTGACATCAATCCTTTCCCTGCATCTCTGGAGTTCTACCTAGCCCACTGCAGGCAAGCTGAACATCCTCCCACAGTCCCAGGATCAACGCCAACCAAGCGTCTTTGGATTCTGCCCATACCACCATGCTGTTCATCCACTCCTAGTCATGCCATCTATCCTAATACTGCATCCCTGGAGTTATGCCCGTTCCACCACAGGCAAGCTGTGTGTCCACTCACAGTCATGGCAGGTGGTGCCCGTGTAACCTGTGTCACT
Organism: Zapus hudsonius; assembly: GCA_004024765.1. Taxonomy (NCBI): domain Eukaryota; kingdom Metazoa; phylum Chordata; class Mammalia; order Rodentia; family Dipodidae; genus Zapus; species Zapus hudsonius. The sequence goes on from PVHP010005343.1 coordinate 14,152, forward strand.
GCAGTCACAGTAGAAGGAAGTCCAGGACTGGGAGCAGTTGCCTCCATGTTCACAGTGATTTGGCAAACACCTAATAGGAAGTAATGTGAAAACAAATAAAATATACCAAACTATCGGAACTAGAGAGGAAAGCAGCGATGTCGTGTATTTCACTGTACGGAAAGCTCTGGAATCCTAATCTGCTTGCCTCCTGGACCTGTAGGAGTTAAAGGTCACGAAAATAAGACAGCTGCTTGGTCAGGAGCTTCTCAGAGCTGCATGAGGCATCTGAATAAAAGCTCCCAACATTGGGGCCCATTTCTATTGCATGTCAAGTTAAATTAAACTGCCCAGAATTCATCAAGTATTCATTTATAAATAGAAAAAGTACAAAGATATAATGCTATATTTGAAATTTTTCCTTTTACATTTTTATTGGAAAAGAGAAAAATGTCACATAATAGAGATACTCTCTACACGATTCTTTATGGGGATTGGCCAGAAAAAATATTTTAACTTAAATGATCACAATGTGCAATTTGAGAAGACAATGTCCACTCACTTCACATGCAAAGAAATTCATTTGTACAAGTATCAATGCTCTCTCATGATAAGACCTTTATTGGTCATGGTCCAAACAAAATGCATATTATGAAAATTATTTTCAACACATACAATATATATTCTCAAAGACATTCAAGTAACTTGAACCAGCAATAACAGTTAGATGGCTCTATCTTTAGGACATTGTTGAAAATTTGAAAACCATGCATGCCAAGTACTCCAGTTTCCAAAGGTGTTAGTCATAATGGTGACCTGTGGTTAGTGTCTAACATTAGAGTTCCAAGAACAAACATGTAAACAGCATGACAAGCTAACATATCTACTACAAATAATGTGGACACAAAAGACCAAGACAGAATGGGCAAAGAGGAAGTGAAAAGTCAGAGCACAAAGAATGTTCACAGCAAACTAAAAGACTATTAACATCAAAAATGGTGGGAAGGAAATATGTTTGAAGTCACAGGCTAATGGTCATCAAGGCAGTAGTTCTTTCCAACAGGAATTGTAAACTTGAGGAACACATCAGCCTGTGTTCATATCCAGCTCAGTGTTCATGGCATGTCAGTGGAGGAAAAAAATACAATAAATTGGCTGTCATTGTGAGCCTGAGTCCCTGTGAATTTACATGAACCTGTTCTTATTGCCCTCTTAACATAATCCGAGTTGAGCATTCTCCCCCAGGCTTGTCCTGCAGGCCAGCCTGTAGTGCTTGCACTGCTTGGAGTGTCCTCTGCCCACACACTTCTTTTCTTTTACATCTGACATTGCCTTGCTTCTCAACACTACTTTTTCTGAGCTTATTGTTCCTGATATCCTGAGCCTTTTTCAAGGCTCTTCTGAGCACGCTCTATACCTCCTTCCATACCTTTTTATCTATCTCCATACAGACTCCATCATTTCCCAGTGATAGTAGGATTGTTCCCATCACCCCCTTCCACTGTTCTAGTAACGGGGAGTCATCATGCCAAGCAAAATAAGTATAGGCTCCTCTTATTTCTTTTAGTTATGAATCCAAGAAGATTTAAGGTAACAATTTTTGGTGGCTGACATCATGCAATAAAAAAATTCCAAAATCTATTGGGGCCATGTTTTCAGCTGTGAGATGACATTGATGTCTGGTAGAAGAGACAGGGGATAAAATGGCGATCTGTATCATGGAGCAGAAGGAGTGATGGAGACAGTTCTGGTGATGTTTGTGTGCCTGGTTCATGTTTTCAAACTCTGCTTCTATCTCCAACCTGCTGAGGGCCTCAGACCTGCCAAGGGCTATTCTAATCTGCATTAAGGTCTAGGAGATAAACTGGGAATCTCTTAAAATATTTGTACTTATTATTTACAAGAAGGGGGAGGGATGGGCACATGACAGGGCCTCCTGACACTCTAAGTGAACTCCAGATGCATGTGACACTTTGTGCTCTTGGTTTGACATGGTTACTGGGGAATGGGACCCAGACTTGTAGGCTTTGCAAGCAAGCGCCTTTAACTACTGAGACATCTCTCTAGCCCTAAACTAAGAACTTTTCTTGACTGGAGTGGTTTTTCTGCTATTTTGAATAGAATATATATATATATATATATATATATATATATATATATATATATATATATATATATATATGCATACTAGATAATAGCAAAAAAATGCACCCCATGTAGGAATGGGCCCTAGAAAGTCCAGCTATCCTAAGATACCTTCTTTGCCTGGGGATGGTACCAGCTGAATAAAAGAAGGGTAAAGCGGAGGAAGCCAGAGCACTGAAATCACATGACAGCAAGCATTGTTAATAGACCAGGTAGATACCAGCTACGTGGAGGTATATCAGCTACTTTTGTTTTACTGAGACAAAGTATCCAACCAGGACCAGTTTAAGGAAGGAAAGGGTTTAATTTTGGCTTACACTGTCAAGGGAAGTCTACCATAGTGGAGAAAGCATGGCAGGAGCAGACAGCTGGCATCACAACTTCCTATTAGCAGGAAGGAAGCAGAGAGATCAAGAAGGGCTGGTTTGTAACACCTAAAAGTCTGTTTCCACAGTCATAATTCCTCCAGCAAGGCTCTGCCTCCTCTAGTTTCCACAACCTTTCCAAATAACATCACTAACTGGGAATTAAGTATTCAAGTATTCAACCACACGGAGGGTGTTCTACATTCCAACCGCCAAATTCTGCAACTATGTCCCATAGACTCATGGCCATTCCGTGATGTTAAATGTACTCATTCAGTCCAACTTTAAAAGTCACCATAGTCTTTATAAGCCCAACACTATTTTAAAAATTCAAAGTTTCAACTGAAACTCTAGGCAATCTTGATCCCTATAAAATAAAAATAAAATACATACTTCCAACATATAATGGCACAGAGTAAGCACTCCCATTGAAAAGAGAGGAATGGGGATATAGCAAGGAAAGATCACACCAATGCATGGCCAAAAACTGACAAGGAAAACATCAAATCCTGCAAGCTTTTGTCCAGAATCTGAGATACATAATAAATCCCTCTGGGCTCCCAAAAGCTTGAGTAGTTTTGCCCCTCCAACTGAGATGCCTGTAGTCTCTTCCCTCAGCAGAATCTACCTGAAACCTGCAGTTTTCCCTGGCAGCCATCCCATAGTCCTCACACCTCCACAATTCTGGGCTCTCCATTACAACTTATGGCTTACCTTTGCAACTTCATACAATGGTTTTCCAGGGCCTCCTTGCAGATATTCTGACACTACCTCACAGTTTTTAGCCTTGGCTGCTCTCTGAAATCATGGTGCCATTCAGTCATCTATTGCTTGTAGTTTTTTAATGTGTCTAAATGCAGCACCATGTGGGCAATACTGCCAAGTTCTGCTGTCAGGTTGGATGAAGCCTGGTGCCCATGGAACACAGTTGCCCCAGTAAGTACTCAAACACATGAGTCTGTAGGAAACATTTTATATTCGAATCACCATAAAGGGCTTTGTCAAAGCTCCATTTCCCTAACAATAAGCAAAGCAGGCATTCAAGCCCATTTTGTCTACCTTACTAACCTGTAAGAATAAAACTGAATAGGTGAGGCCTCTTATTCTCTGGACTAAATATCCATGTGATATACACTCCCAGTGATCCAGTCATTACTTCCTGCTATTGATCTGTATAATTTTTAAAAGCCGTTGTAAAAATTAAACGAAAAGCTTCCTCTGTCTATGAGAACATGCACAATGGTTTAATGTATTTGCCCAAGTTTTGGTGCTCCCATTGACATTATTTAGACAGATGAATAGTTGATGCCTTCAAAAATTCTTAATTTCAACAAACCTACAGAAAGTCACTGTTAATGGATAAGTCAAAATACTCATTGTGTTTATATAAAAAATAATAGTCTCCTATTAAATCCCCTTCTTGTCCATTTTCCATAAGACTCAAATGAACAGAACCTCCATTGGCAGGCCTCTGCATTCCTGCATGTTCAGATAAATGATGCTTTATGAATGAATCTGAATACCTTTGTGCTTTTTTCCTTCCCCTTTTAAGAATTCTGATCCCTTCTCCATGCAGTTAAAAGTCAGTTCCAGTATTTTTCTGATTTCCTTAGAGATTAAAAAAAAAAAAAAAGAAAGGTTCAATAGTCCTCAAGTGCATTTCTGTTCATTCATTAAAAACCAGCCAGGTTGCCTTTCTTTGTCTGTTTGCTGTAATTAGCAGCTGACTACATTGATCTTGCTTTGGTCAGATAGCTTTTCTGAAAGCATTTGAAACCTAATTCTATCCTCTCCATTCTAACAATTGCCATAATCCCATTTCGCCCCCACAGTTGGGTCTTCATTGTCATTGAAATGTGTTATAATCATAGCAGATGCACAGTAAGGCATTAAGTGAATAAAAATAAGTGTCAGAAGTCAGTCTCCTGCATTTTCTAGGGTCTGTCTCACATCAGAGTCCAGTGGGGATTGTTTCATAATAAACACCCAGTGGTGGGCCAGCAAACCTACAGTGCTTAGTAGGGATATAGGAACAGTGCTGAGGAAGGCAGTGCAGGGGAAGACTGTACCAGGGAGAATAGTGACAGAGAAGACAGTGCTGGAGTTCAAGGAAGAGCCTCAGACTAAGCAAGAAACTCTCCCTGTACTGGCTATTGATGGCCACTGAATAGCAAATAGGAATAATCTCCCTCCACTCCACTGAAAACTTAAATGTATATTCGAAGTAGTACTTAAGGCTTATAAAAGGCCAGTTCTTCAAAGCAGAGAACATCCAGAACCAAGAATTTATCAGCATGATTTGTTTCAGTATCCCAAAGTCATTAATAGATGAGCAAATTTAAGGGTTGGGGAGATAGCTCAATGGTGATGTATGCCTGTAATCCTAACTCTGGGAATTTGTGGATAGGCACATCCCTGGAGATCACTGGCCAATTAGTGACCCTGTCTCAAAAACAGGAAGGATGGTGTGGTAGTCTGAAATGGGTGTCACTTGGTCTCTAGCCTTCTGACTGGAGGAGGTGTCACTAGGGTGGATCCTGGAGTCCAGCCCAAAGGTGTGTTTGGGGAGTGGGTAGATCGGATTCCAGCCCAATAGTTTACAGAGCATTATGAGTCTGGGGTATTGTGTGTGCTGGTACTGGACTTAGCTTGCTGCAGCTTTTCTCTCTGCTTGGATTTATGGAAGCAGCTCCTGCCATTGATGGAACTTCCCCTGGATTTGTAAGCTGAAATAAACTGGTTATGACAGATGGTATAATTGAAAATGATACTCAAGATTATACTCTGGTCTCTACCTGCATGAACACACAAATGCATGTGCACCCACACAGACAAACATGAAAAATTAGAGCAAACATAGGAGCAAAGAAACATATTCTGGAGCTGGAGAGATGGCTCAGCGGTGAAAGCCCTTGCCTCCAGTGCCTAAGGCTCTGGGTTCAATTCCCCAGTACCCACATATGCCAGACCCACAAGGTGGTGGCCCTGGTGCTCTCTCTCTCTCTCTCTCTCTCTCTCTCTCTCTCTCTCTCTCTCTCTCTCTCTCTGCTTGAAAATGAATAAATAAAATATTTTTTAAAAAGAAACATTCTGCATCTTCGTATAATGAGATAATATTGTGGTGGTTTAAATTGAATGCCTCCCATATACTCATGTGCTTTGAATGCTTAGTCCCCAGCTGATGGCAATTTGGGGGGTAGAGCTTTGCTGAAGGAGGTGAGTTGTTAGGGGTGGACTTGGGAGTGTTATCGCCTGATTTCTAGTTATACTACAAAGTCATGGTAATAACAACAGCATGGTTACTGACACAAAACAAACATATGGAATAGAAGAGAAGATCTAGGTACAAATTAAAATAACTACAGTCACTTGATCTTTGACAAAGAAGCCAAAAACACACACTGGAGAACAGATAGCATTTTCTATAAACAGTGCTAGGAACACTGGATAACTTCATGTGGAAGAATGAATCTAGACCATTATTTCTCACCCTGTATAAAACAAACTACAAATGGATGATAAATCTTAAAATAAGACCTGAAACTGGAGGAAAAAGTAGGGAGAGCCCTCTGAGGTATAGGACTCTAAGTAATCCAGGCACTAAGAGAATCAGCCAATGGGATCTCATGAAACTAAAAAGCTATTGTTTAGCTCAACAAACTGAGTACACAGACAACTTACAGACTGGGAGAAATTCTTTGCTACCTATCTGACAGAAGGTGAATATCTCAAATGTATAAAGAACTCAAACTAAGCAATAACAAAGTCAATCAATCCAGTCAATAAATGGAACAGGGAACTGAACAGAGCTTTTTCAAAGGAAGAAATGAAATGTCCAATAAACATTAAAAATAAAAACATGAAATGATAAAATAAAATAAAAACATTAAATAATGGAATAAAATGTTCAACATCTTTAAGCATCGGGGGAATTCAAATTAAAACGATTTTGAGAATCTATCTCACTTGGTCAAAGTGGCTGTCATTAAAAACAAGTGACAACAAATGTTGGTGGGTGTTTCTTTATTCAAGATGGTATGTAGTTTTCACAAAGAACTAAAGGTAGATTTACCATACAATCGAGCTATATCATGCCTAGGCATATATCCTAAGGACTGTACACTTTACTGTAGAGAGAGATGTTTGCTCAGCCATGTTTGTTGGTGTTCTATTCACAATAGCTGGGAAACAGAATAAGCCTAGATCCTATCAACTGATGAATGAAAAATGAAGATGTGGTATGTATGCATAATGGAGTTTTATTCAGCTAAAAGGAAAAACTTAAATTATAAATTTTGTAGAAAAATGGATGGCTCTTGAAAACATTATACTAAGAATTGTACTAAAAATTATGCTCAAGAAGACAAAAATACTGAATTTTCTCTTTTTTACAAAAATCCTAGCATTGAATATTTAGATTTGTTTGAAAAATATAATAATAGTAGTAGAGGATCTGAGGCTAGAACAAAGGTTAGAGAAAGGAAAATTTTAATTTGTTATTTAATTGTTATAATTATGAAAGAGAGGAGAGGGAAAGAGAGGGAGAGAGAGGAAGCAGAAATACAAGAGAGGAGGGAGAGAGTGAGATAAAGAGAGAGAAAAAAGAAGTATACTAATGAGATCAAGAAAGCTTTGCCCTGAAGCCATAGTTTGTTGCTGGTAAATCCCACTGTCATGGATGGGTTACACACTCAGTGAGATGTTCATCAGGGAGGCCCATGAGGCCCCCAAGACAACACAAGGTATTGCCCATGCTCTTGGTTACACACCAGATCTAAACAGTAAGATGCTTATTTTGAAGAGAGTGGTGGCTACTTATTTTTTTGTTCATGCTGAGGACCCAATCCATTGCCTTGTACATGACAGGCAAGTGCTATTCCAGTGAGACATGGCAGCAATTCATTGAAAAATCATGGTGGGACTGAGCTGAAAAAATCATCTCTAGGCTGGCTGCATGCCACAGTGCTGGAAAATGCTATGCTAACTAATTGGAGGGAAAAACTCATCAACAGTCTTAATAAGCAGCAGATCCTAAATGCTACACAATTAACCAGCCAGGCAAGATGTGCCCTCTAGTACAATAATGGCACATAAGCTACATGGGTAATTGGCTGTTTGCTGATTGGATATGAGGCCCACTCAGTAAAAGGGAATTCATGCCTGGTACTGAAAACTGACAGAATCAAAAACTTATGCCTTGGAAGGACATAGATCATAGAGGGAAATTACAAATGATCTTTGGCTACATGGATGCACTGTGCCCAACAAAATATCTTCCAAATGTATATGTTCATGCCCTTGGGTTATGCTGTTTTCACTTTTGGTTAGAGAGGAATCAATGAATACTGGGGAGACCCAAAATTCAAGATGATGATAAGGAAAGATTGTCCAGTGTTTAATCCTGGATGTATTCTCCCTATCACACTCACCAAGATTCAGGGAACAATGCAGACAAGGTGGGCAGATGATGTTAGTGCTATTCTCACTGTCAGCCAGAGAATCTTCTTATAGAGATGTATATAGACACTGAGGAGACTCAAAACTCATCAAAGTTGAAAATAAGAAGCTCTTGAGAACTCAACACTAAATGAGACCTCTCTAGTATACCCTCCTAGGCTTCGGGAACATTGCAAAAGAGTGGGTGGAAAGAAGTTAAGAGCCACAGGGTGGGAAGGAATACTTTGGTATATTATCCTCTGGACATGATCTGACTGCTGCATTTATGACCTCACAGTAGTTGTCAGTAACCCCACAAACCGGCAGTATTCTGAGCCCACCAACATTGACATGGGTGAAGGACGAAACAAATGAATGAGACATCAAAATAGAGGAAGGTCTAGTTAGAAATAGAAAGGTCTTCAGTGGAATGGGGGTGGAAAGAAAGAGGGAATGAGACACAAATATGACCAAATTACAGCATGTTCATGTATTCAAGTTCTCAATAAAAATGTATAAAAAAATTTAGAGAACCCACTTCATCCTTGCTCATTTAGGTTCCATCACTTTTTGTCCACTAGCATAGTAAACCCGTGTCCATGTCATGAACTCAGCAGCCCCCTCCAACTTCATCACAGATCTACATCTGGGCCTTGCAAAAGAAGGGCAGAGATCGAAGCCACAAAGATAGTTTACCACCCAGTGATGACACCACTGATGGACATAGGTAGGTGCCATTAGCTTAAACCACAGGCAGTCAATAATACTATTAGCTACTGTTGTAGTCAACTTACTCTGTTGCTGTACAGAAAGAATCCAAACAAAAGCGGCTTGTGGAGGAAAGGGTTTATTAGGCTTACAGATTCAAGGGGAGACTCCATCCTGGCAGGGAAAATGATGGTATGAGGGCTGGAGAGATGGCTCAGGGGTTAAGGTACTTGCCTCCAGTGCCTAAGGCTCTGGGTTCAATTCCCCAGATCCCACATAAGCCCAGACCCATAAGGTGGTGGCCCTGGTGCTCTCTCTCTCTCTTTCTCTCTCTCTCTCTCTGCTTGAAAATGAATAAATAAAATATTTTTTTAAATGATGGCATAAGCAGAGGGGTGGACATCACCTCTGCCACAGCACTGCAAACAATGGCAGGAAGGTGTGTCAAACACTGGCAAGGGGAAGCTGGTTTATTGCCCCCATAAGCCCACCCCCATTAACACAGCTCAGAGAGGTTGTAAAACCCAAATTGCCATCCGCTGATGATCTATCACTCAGAACACATTCATTTGTTTGTGGGGGACACTTAGATCAAACCATGACAGTACACCCCTGGCCCCCACAAACTAATAATCATACATGATGTAAATACAATGTGTTCAGCTCAACCCCTAAGTCCCCACAGCTTTCAACTGAGCCAGAATACCAAAAAATAAACCCATAATGGCACAGAACATTCACAATACAAAACATGAGGCATGGCAAAAACAGATTGAACCAATACAAGATTTAAAACAAGTAGGGCAGCATCAATCTCGAACTCCAAGTTCAATAATTCTAATCAGTCTCTTGGAGATTCCATTCTGCCCCTCCAGTTCGGCTGCTTAGTCTGGAAAAACTTCCAGTACTGGCAGCTCACTTTGGAAGCCATCCATAGTCCTGGAATTTCCTGGGTCTCCATTGCAACCCACATTTCATCCTCATGGCTCCATCAGCCTCCATGCAGGCAATCTAGCACACCTGCTTCACACTGCTGATGGGCATTTTTCAAAAACAAAACTGTGTTGCAAATCCAATGACCTTCTCTTCTTGCATTTGGTATACTCCACAGAACCAGTCGGCTACCAACTTGTTAATCAAGGGGGCGGGGAACATAGCATTCAGGCCCCTTACTTCACAGGATCTGCATTCTTCCTGCTGTTCCAATGCAGACCAGCCAGCCCAATCTCAATGGTTGCAATCTCTCAAACAATTGCAGCTGAATGGGCAGCAGTTTCGGCCCAAAGATCTCTTTTCTTTCTGTGCCATTTCCATCTGCTCACACCAATCCATCTTTACATATAGCAACCCTGCACAGGTTCCCAGGACACAGGCAGGCAGAACACAGCAAGTCTCTTACACAAACTGCTTCTGGCACAGTCCTAACAAAGTTATTTCTCACCCTTGTAAACCAAACCTCACAGTCCATAGTTATTACTGCATTCAGGTCTTTCCGTTCTGACCAGAATGGTCCATGAAGCTGTACTTACAGCACTGCAAGGTGTCTCTTAGGCCAAGAGTTCAAATCCTTCCATATTCCTCCTGCAGATCACTTCCAAAAGGCCAAGCCACAAGATCAGCATTCTAGCAGCAACAGATCCCACATCCTGGTACCAAATCTGTTGTAGTCAATTTACTCTGTTGCTGTGCAGAAAGAACCCAAACAAAAGTGGCTTGTGGAGGAAAGGGTTTATTAAGCTTATAGACCCAAGGGGAGACTCCATCATGATACATGAGCAGAGGGGTGGACTTCATCTCTGCCACAGCACTGCAAACAATGGCAGGAAGGTGTGCCAAACACTGGCAAGGGGAACTGGCTTATAACCCCCATAAGCCCGCTCCAAACAACACAGCTCAGAGAGGTTGTAAAACCCAAACTGCCATCAGCTGATGATCAATCACTCAAAACACATTCTTTTGTTTGTGGGGGACACCTGGATCAAACCATGACAGTTACTGACTTTGAGTCTATCCTCAGAATAAGGCTTAAGGTAAAAAAAATGGCCCTTGTACACAAAGATTATTCATAACACTTAATGAGTGCTGGCTCCTTATTTTTTGGTCGTGCTGAAGACCCAATCCATTGCCTTGTACACGGCAGGCAAGCACTGTACCAGTGAGACATGCCCCCCCCCAAAAAAAAAGATATCAAATCCTTTCTTCAAACAATTATAATTTTTCCTTTCAACTTGCATAGACTCTTTCATGCTTAAAGAGTATTAAGTTTGATCCGATAAGTCTCATGTTAATGAGAAGTTTAGTTGGAAATGATCAAACTCTAATATAAGCCATTTTAGAGAAAGAAAGAGACAGATGTGAGCTTTTAGAAATCAAATAAGAGATAAACAACTAAATCTCTACAGCAGGAGCCCAAGATGCCTCCAAGTCCCCAAGAAATGCTGTGCTAGGGAACTTGAATCTACCCAGGTCTTCCGTCTCCTCGGTTACAGTTCTCACTCATTCTCTTAATATTCCAGCTTCTTGCTGCATGGTAAATATAGATGCCGATAACAGAGTTCTGCAGTCTGAAGCATCCATTATTGAAAAGGGCCTATTTTTCCAATTTCAAGTTTAAAAATCCCAGGAGGAAGTTAATTTGGACCTGGGTGGAGGGATTAGTTTTCTCTGGTTTAGGCAAGGAACTACATAAGTGCAGGGAGCCGGGATCGCCATTAGATGGCGCCCACTACCTCGCAGCTAGGCAATGCTTGGGAAGACTACTTTACTAAAAGGTCAAAAGGTCAATGGAAGGCTACTTACTACAAGCTATCCTAGCCAATCCCGTGGCGTCTGGAGGTGGCAAGCAGGAGCCAGCCAATCATGGGACGATTCGTGTCCCTTTTCCCTATATAAGCAGCTGCTTCTTAGCGCTTGGGGCCCCTCGCTTTCTACCCCCCTTCAATCAAAGGGCTCTCCATTAAAGTGTGATTTGAGAAGGATCTTCGAGTGGTCGCCGAGTGAGGAGCGCGCCGCACATAAGAATATAAACCTGGGCTGGAAAGATGGCTAAGTGGTTAACAGTGTTGCTTGCAAAGCCTGCCAGCCTGGGTTTGATTCCCCAGCACCTATGGAAAGTCAGATGCACTATGTGGCATATGCATCTGGAGTACATTTGCAGTGGCAGGAGGCCCTTGTGTGCTCATATTCATTCTCTCTGTCTGCTTCTCTTTCTCTTTCTCCCTCTCTCTCTCAAACAAATAATTTTAAAAACAATAAGAAGAAACAAATAATTTTAGAAGAGTATAGACCTTCCAGAGAAACCTGTGGGAATAGTGAGGGAGAAATCCCAGAGGTCCTAGACAGACAAATTACAGATGCTTTTGAGGGACATACCCTAGTCACCATCACCTACTATCACTGTCTTGAGATTTTCACCTACTTGGCATTATGAAAAAAGACCTAATCAAAAGCAACTTAGGGAAGGAAAGGGTTTATTTTTTGGCTTATAGTTTGTAGTAGCTTGAATAATGTCCCCCAATAGAATTTATTTTAATTGTGTTTATTAAATTAAATCTCCAGGCTTCTGGCTGGAGTGTCACTTTGGCCTAGCCTCCTGGGGACTGGCCCTTTCTAATTTGGATGCAAAATACTAGAGATAGATATGCAAAAAAAAAAATGCTGAAACCCTGGTCTGGCAGTTCTGCATTTTGTAAATTACAGTATGACAGTGTGCTTACTTGCTTGCTTCTGGAGGTGCTTTTTCTCTCTCTGCTTGCTTCTGTAAAAGGGAGCCAGCCTTTTCCTTAACTTCCCCTGGATCTGATAGTTTCAATAAATACCTTCCTCCCCAAAATTGTGCCTGGTTTGGAGATTCATCCCAGCGGCATGGCTCACTACGACATAGTTTCAAGAGGAAGTTTCATCATTGCAGAAAGGCAAACCAAGAGAGGTCTGATGGCTAAATTATATTGTCAGTTTGGACAGATTGGAAATCAAGTTAGAGGTATGCTTTGTGGGTGGGTTTGGGAAAGGCATTTCCAGGAAAGATTAACTGAAGGAGGAAGTTGTTCTCCCAGAGTTATCAGCCCTCCTGGTTGTGGACTATGTATATAAAGAAGCTGTGAGAGAATACAAAGCCTTTGGCCTGGATGTCTGTGCTACTTGCTGGTGTGTGTCTTTGTCTGGATGTCCTTTCTACTCCTGTGTACATCTGTCCTATTTTAGCGATCCTTCTTGGACATTGGAATTAGTTTCGTTAGCTTTCCAACATGGACTGAAGACCAGTGGCTCTCCAGGAATCCTCTAGGCCTTAGCTGCCAGACAGGGACTTCTGAGTCACCTTGGCTTGTCCTCAGCCTGTATCCAGCCTCAAGACTGAGCAGCTCCTGGGTTCTCCAATTCTGCAGCCTACAGACAGCTATTACAGTCTGCTCAGCCCATATCCCATAAACTAATCCAATAAATCCACCTTATAGTACATATGCATTCTTTCAGTTCTGTTCCTTTAGACAACCCAAACTAACACAAGCTTGAATCTGGCTTGTCATACAGCACCCCAAAAAGCAGAGGACAAACAGGAAGTAGAGCCAGGCTACACAACCTCAAAGCCCTAGTGACCCACTTCCTCTTATGAGGTTCTACTCATAAGGGTTCCACAACCTTCCCAAACAGCCCCACCAATTGGGGACCAGATATCCAAACACATCAGCCCCTGAGGAACACTACACATTCCAAAATTTACCAATTAAGCTAGGCTGAATGTCTGGCAAGCTCTAGGGATTCAACTTTCTCCACTTTCCCAGCACTGGGATTATGAACACACTTTCCCCATGTGCCTGGATTTTGTATCATGTGTTCTGGGGATTAAATTTAGGTCCTTATGCTTGCAAAGCAAGCATTTGACATGATCTATCTCTCCAGCCTGCACATTCACTTCTAATTGTCTAATTATTTGCATCACACCACTTGTACTTTTGAGACCATATGGTTATTATCATGATTATGGGATCAAAATCTTTGTCCTAGCCAAGAATTATGACTCATGCCTGTAACCAGAGAACTTGGAAGGTTGAGACCAAACTATTTCTGTCAATTTAAGGCCACCTTGGGCTGCTTAGTGAGTTCCAGGCCAGGTTGGGCTACAGAATAAGATCTTGTTTGGAAAAAAAAAGAGTCTGTGTCCTATGACAAAGCTTTCAGCAGTCAGGGATCGTCAACTGTGTTCAGCATTCAATTATATTTTTTTTTTAGCTATTACTGGGATCCCAGCTGTGATGTGTCAGACATTAGAGATGTTGAATGGATGAGGCATTGTGGGAACATCAGATTCTGATCAGTCCAAGTGCACAAGATAAACCAAAGCATAGAGGAAATCTGGCACGCTCTGAGAGATCAAGGATTGACCCGCTTTGCTCACTCCTGCATCCCGGGGTGAAGAAATGTACCTGGAAAATCATGGGTAGTAAGAAAATATCTGAGGGATGAATGGCTAGGTCATGCAGCAATATGAGCAAAGACTGGACATTCACTCAGCAAGTTGTGACCAACCAGAGATGTGTCAGGACTCAATGGAGAGTGTCACATTATGTGTGCAAATATCACATATACAGGCAGACACAAATGCTAATGTGTGGGGTTCTGTGATTACTTGTATCATGGGTAGGGGGATAGGTGCACATGCACATGTGTGCACTGGCATATGGAAGTCACAAGACAACGAATGTCATTTCTCAGGAAAGCGACCTATCTTATTTTTGAGGTATGGTCTCTTGTTGGCCTGGAGCTTAGTCATTTAGCTTGACTGGCTGGCCAGTGAGTCCCTGAGGCCTGTATCTGCCTCCTCACACTGGTGTTTTAAGCATTCATAACCATGCTCGGTTATTTTATATTGGTCCCAGGGATCTAACTTAGAATTTTACTAACTGGCCCGTCTCTCCAGCCCTTGATAATCTTAATAAGATTATTTGGCCAAATCTATAAACCCATAATTATGTAAGAATAGCACTCATAAACTCTTTTGATAATTATGGGAAGCATAGCCCCCCTCCCTAATTATGTCGGTCACAAATATATTTTTTAGCATGCATAAGAGCAGGTAGGAAGGAGATCTAACATCTTGTCATTACAAAGTTAGTAGAGTTCAGGGTGTGCTACATGTGACATAAGGTTGGAAGCTCTTAAAGTCAACATACCTCATTAAACCAAGTGAATATGCTTTTGGTCTATTTTCCCCACATTTCTCAAGTGTTCAGGTATCTTCCATTTTGTAGCCAGAGTATCTTAATGCTAGGAGAGAAGGCCCTGCTTCAGGCCTAATAAATCATGTCAAGAGATGTTTTTAAGGTGAAGGCAAACCTCTTGGGAAAATTTCAAATCTGAAACTCCACTCAAACAAAAACATTAATCACTTGTCCAGATGATAAAGTAGGTTGTGTGTGTGAGTAAATTATTCAAATAGGTGCCATCTTTTCTGACTCAGGTGTGGGTTTTCTAGAATCTGGCCTGATGATATCCATGGAGTACCATCTATTTCTGTCTTACTTGCTTTGAACTTGAAGATATTTATCTTTCTACTCTCAGACTATCCTCATCAAATATTTTAAGAGAGAATTATTATATAATCTGGGTTTTATTTTAATAACTTCTAATTACAAAATATAACATTGCTCCACTGAAATTTGACAGAGCTGACTAAAAAGAGGTTAAATGGCTGGTTGTGTTCAGCCGTAATTAATCTCCATGGGTCACTCAAACATGTGTGCATGAACACACACACACACACACTCACACACACACAAAGACATCAAGCTTAAGGGGGACCCGTTGGGAAGAAAAAGTGTTCAGCAGGAGTTGGAGAGGGACAAAAAGAAGGTAACAGGGTGACTATGATTAAAATATATTACAGATCTGTATGAATTTGTCAAGCATTAAGATGAACAATGAAATTAAATAAATTTTTATTTCATAACAGCAACAGGTGGGAACCTTCTAATGGTAGGTCAAACATAATTTTTAACCAATTCAAATATTAAGCTCCTTTCTTTTCTAAGTGTTTCTATACCTCAAAGACACAGGTATGCATGTTAATGTAAATGAGGACAAGACAGATGTGACAATCCATGAGGAGAAGGATGCCTCATTAATGTGATAAACAGGAAGGTCCTTATCAAGACATCTGATGAAATCTTATTGAGGAATCGATCCTGGGAAAAGATCAATGCAGAGAAATTTCTGTCTTTTAATTATTCATTTAGAAATGTTTCTTCCTCACAGAAGTGACTTGAGAAGTTAATCTTTTTCTCATGCTTCCAAATGCTTTCCTACTGTGTGTCTGAAACTGAATTTTTTGACCAATATTTTTCAGGACAGATGATCCATGCATCCACAGATTTCCATAGCTGTTTTCCCAGGGA
This sequence comes from Zapus hudsonius, assembly GCA_004024765.1. Lineage (NCBI taxonomy): Eukaryota > Metazoa > Chordata > Mammalia > Rodentia > Dipodidae > Zapus > Zapus hudsonius. Next base: position 30,176 of record PVHP010005343.1, read on the forward strand.
CCCCTGAATATGTACATTGTACCTCAGTCCTTAGGAAAAGTCCTGGTGGTAATTCATCAGCTCTCAAGGATCCTTAAATATACAAACTATACTTCATTAGTCAAACGAAGGGGCATCAATGTGCCCAAGTGGAGTAGTGCCATTTCATCAACTTGATGATCCACTCTCCCTGTGCAAATAAGTGATGAGAGACCAGGCAGATACCATAACACAGATACCATCCTTCAAGGACACTAACTCCAATGAAATCCAGGTTCATGTTCTTCCCAAGCCTTCTTCTCCTTGAATATCCAAAGAGGCACTGGAGAAGAAGGTAGAGCAGTACCATTTACAGAGCAGACAGATGAGTCAATATTTTGTTCTAGGTAGCTCCAGATGGACCACCCTTACTAAAGTAGTTCAAATATCTCTCCATAAGTTGTTATTCTAGGATAATTCTGAAGCTCCTCTCTTCCCTTGTAGTACCTTGCTAAAAGGGCACGGAGGATATGGGTTTAAGGGAAGTCGAGGCAGGCTGAAACCCTGGGTAGTCTCTGCTCTGAGATTCTGGTAGGAGCTTTGCCATCCCCCACCCTTAACCCTAAAACTCCCAGCTCCCTAATCAAGCCACAATGAACCCTGCATTCTCACCCTAATAGAGCTGACAATAGGTGACAGTCTCTCCATAAGCTGCCACCACCAGCCTCATTTCCACCTACATACTTCCTGCCACTCAACTTATGCAAATTAGGCATTCACAGGTTACCTGTCCCCACCTATCCACTCAAGAGATGCCCACTCACCACCCTGCCTTAACCAACCCCTTGCTCTTCCCTGCCCCTAGTCCTCCTGGCTTCTTCTCTCTATAAATATAACCTCTCCACATACAATAAACGATACATCTGCTCATCACACCCATGACAGCTGTGTCCTGAGAGTTTTCTCTCGTATTTTGCCAGCTTGCACCCTGTTTGCGTGCCAAGCTCTGTGGAACCACCCTGCTTCCTTCCAGCCTGACCACAGACCTAACAGTGACCTTGGCGACCCCCGGTGTGAGCTCCACCTCAGCTGCTACCAGAGCCCCGGGGAAAAATGGAATGACATTCCCTAATAAATCCCAAGAACTACATAAAGCCATATCCCCTGCCAGAAGCTTTAGCTCTAAGTCTCTCTTGGTATGTTGTTTACAAGATTGTGACCATGAGCGACATGGATATTATGGTAACCCCTATAGTTCCCAGGATGCTCCATCCACTATCATTGCTCTCTCCTCTTCCTGTTTTTATGTAGCTGAGTAACCTGTGTGGATCTTCAGGTGCTCCTCTTACTTCTTACTGCCTTAGTATAGCACTGTTCATGATGATTTTGACCCAAGATGAAAACACATCATTTTCTGCTTCTCGATCCTACTGAAGAGTGTTGGTTACCTGGTCACTAACATTTAGAGATTGCATCCCAGAGACAGGCCTACTGTTAGAACTAGTACCAAGAAAGACAGGCCAATTCTGTCCAACCAGACTTCCTAATGTGTAGCCAGGCTCAGTCACATATTGGCTATATGACCTTGAGTAGCTATTTAATGATATTGGGGATGAAATTCATTTATCTGAAAATGGAGTTGGGGTAGTTTGAATGGTCCCATAGGCTCAAGTGTTTTATGGAAATTGAGGTTGCAACTTCAGCCTCTAGCAGATTCTTGCTAGAGGGGGCATGTCACTGGACACAGATCTGATTCCAGCCCGAAGGTGTGAAGAGAGAAGGTCTGAGGTCTGGAAGGGTTTGTGCTGTCTGCTGGTGTCGGTGGTTTGTTTGTTGTAGTTATTTCCTCTCTGTTTAGATGGACAGAAATAAGCAATTTCTGCCATTTGATGGAACTTCCCCAAGTAAGCTTGATATAACCCCTTCCTCCCATAAACTGTGTCTGTTTGGAAGTCTGTCCCATCCACAGACTGATGGGCAACAGGAGCTAACCATGATACCTAGTTTAGAGTTTTGTTGAGTGGATTAAAGTCACAAACCACACACACACACACACACACACACACACACACACACACACACACACCACAGAGACACAGAGAGAGAGAGATGAGAAATGAGAGATAGGCTAGTGTATAGAAAGCTTTATATATTCAGACTGTAGACTGTAGATTGTTCTGTGTGCTGGAAACTTCTCTGTGGCCCTGACTTCAATTCTTCGTTATTCACTCTTGTTACCTAGTGTAGCCCTTCTGATCCAGACAAGCACTGCTCAACCTCTCATGTATTCCCTGTCAGAATTACTAATCCACAACAGAGTACCTGAGATGTCCTGCTTATCCTCTGTAAATCAAGCCCACCCTTCTAGTTCCTCCTTAAACCTCACTTCTTCAATGGCACCTCTGCTTGCATTCTCTGGCCACCTGAGCCCTTTTTCCTCTACTCTTTGGGCAACAGGCCTTTCTGTATTTATATAGAACTAAAAATCATCAAAAGCTGAATTTTGAATCTGGCTTCCACAATCACTAAACTGGTTTCCTCAAGCTGAATTACCCTGAGCTTGGTGACGCCACCTGTAAAATAGCAAAATAGCTCAAATTTGAGTGTGCCTCAGAAACACCCAGTGAACTTATTAAAACCAAAATACCCACCTCTCCCTTTCCTGCAATTATTAAGTTGCTCTGGGTTGACACCTATGTATCTGTACTTCTAGGAAGTTGCCAGATGATACTGGGTATTGGTCCTATTTGAAGAACTTGTGGGCTTTATAGTATTGTGGAGATAGTTAAATGAAGTATATTTGGAGGATGTTTGCTCAAGAACTATTGCATAAAATATGACTTTCTTATTTCCTCCATAAAATAGGACAAAAATAATAAATACCATAAGTGATACTGCTTTGATTTTGGTGCTGTCTCACACATGAAGGGAAAACACAATATTGTAACAATTTTCACTTTAAAGAGAAGACCCTGATTGTGTGACCATTGGCCATATGATTTTTTTTTTGCTGGCATCTTATTGTATTTTAGATAATTCAATGTAATCTTTTTATATTACTCACTGTTTTTAACATGCTCACACACTATGGGTTAGATTTAGCAGAAATCTGTTTCTGGAGGTTATCCAACTGTTTGAGGCTCTGCAGGCTACAGCTGAGAAGATATGAATCCTGATCAGAATATCTGGCAGATGCTTCTCTTCAAAGGAAATGTGTTAGGGGAAAAATGGCTAATGAGGAGGAAGCATTCTGTAACATATTTGTTTGCAGGAAATGGAACACACTGTTTCATGTGTGACCCATCATTTGTAAAAAGTAACTTGTTGCTTTTCAAAAGGATTTCATTCTATGAAAAGTCTCCTTATAATGTAATAGCCAAGACCAGAGGGCCAGGTTAGCACTGCTTCTACACTTGACTTTGCCACCTGCTATGCCTTCTGTTTCTATACATTCAGAACCAGGGATGGATGATCTATGAGGAAGAACTTCCCTGGATATAACACTGAATATCCATGGGGATCTCTGGGCATGTCACCCCAAAACCTTTCCTCTAGTTCCTGAAGGCCATTATGGATTCTGTGTTTGTCAAGAGTTTAAAAAGTTTATCAATGATATTTGAAGAGAGAGAGAGATAGAGATAGATAGATAGATAGAGAGAGAGAGACCCTATAATGATGGTACTGCTACCACCTATAGGCTGTGAAGTTTGCTAGAAGGAAAACAATCAAGCTATAATGTTCAGTGGGACTAGAAAATCAATTGTCATTTATAAACACTGGGACTACACTTGTTGGCAGCTTTGAGCTAGTTTAAGACTATATCACCTCCAATCAGAATTCCCCATCAGTTTCCTGAGGAGCTGGTTGTTTTCATCTGTATTCATACAGGCTTTATTTGTAGTAGTCCCTTGTAATTTCTGTGTCCCTTTGGAGAGAGCAACATTGACCTAGGTCTCCTGGAAATTTGGGGAGACCTGTGAGATTTGTGCCAGTAGCAAAGCAACTTGGGGTTTCAATACATGCAGGAAGCATTATATTCTCCACCCATTCTCACTTTGCAGAGAAGGGATTTGACGTTCTCCAGAGCTAGGGACTTTGATAGTGGACCTCAAAATTTAATCATGGAGCCATAACCAGCAGCAGCAGCAGCAATAAATAAATAAATAACCCAGGAATTTGTAATAAACCCATAAAACTGGAACAGGGGATGGCTCAGATGGTAGAATGCATACATCATAAGTATATGAAGACCAGAATTTAAATTCCAGTTTCCGTCTAAAATGCCAGGTGTGATGTTAACCTGTCTAAAACCCAGGATTGTCCTCTAGTCCCCATGAACATGCAAACATGTATACACACATGTACACACACATATACACACACATCAGATTCGCCCACTGACATAATGACTATTTGTGCAACTGAACTGCAGAGAGTATGAACTGCAGTTGTTTCTAGACGAAGCACTTAGTGCAGGGGCTTTTCTCTATGGTAGCTTAGAATACCATGTCTATCTACTTCACTAGGAGGTGAACAAAGGCTTGTGGTCCAGAGACCGTGAGGCTGGTTAACACAATGGGGCAACATCAGCGGTGCATAGGACTCCAGCAGTGCATAGGACTCTGGAGGTCAGAAGGGGGATTGAAGGGCATCGGGGAGGGCAATGAGAGAACACCCATCCTGACCTTGCGCCTTACTCTCCCACCCAGTTTTTGGACTGTCATGATAGTAGCTCAGGAGCTGCTGGAAGCTAACACTTTCCATGTTGCCAGAGCTTTCAGCTTAGTCATTTATTACACCTCCTCTCCTCCCTTTCTATTCTTTGCCCATTATTGACACACAAGTTACTAAATCCCCAGGAAGTATCTTCTCATCTTATATTTAAAATGATGTCCCAAAGACTTATTTGAAGCAACTCAACCTAGATAGATTCTACCATTGCTTCCAGCCACCACAGTGTACGTGTTTGAAAGACCCCACTGAGGAGCTACTTAAGACTCTGGAAGAGGGAGCAGAAAGAATGTCACAGCCAGAAGATGCCGAGGACTGTCTTAGATACAGGTCATGGCCATTGCAATCATGAACTCATAGTACCTGTGGTTACCTGCACAAGACCTGAAGGTGACTGAGCCCATCAGCATTCCCTCATGGGTGGGAGAGATGCTTGTGAGGCCTTACCCCTCCCTGAGGAGCTATTGGTGGTGAATAGTTCTAGGGGATGAGGATACATTATCTTAGGAAGTCTAGTTACTGGTAAGTTGCCCATGTTTCTGTAAATAAGCACCACCCATGCTCATGTGTTGCAGTCAGCTTTCTCGGTGCTGCAAAAAAGAACCCAACCAAAAGCAGCTTGTGGAGGAATGGGTATATTTTAGCTTAAGAACTGGAAGGGAAGCTTCATCATGGCAGAGGAAATGATGGCATGAGCAGAGGGTAGACATCAACTCCACCACAGCACTGCAAATAGCGGCAGGAAGGAGTGCCAAACACTGGCAAGAGGAAGCTGGCTTATAACGCCCATAAGCCCGTTCCCAACAACACAGCTCCAGCAAGTTTCTAATACTCAAACTGCCATCAACTGGAGATCAAGCATTCAGAGCACATTTATTTGTGGGGGGCACTAAGATCAAACCATGACATCATGAAACCTGAATGACTCAGTGGGTCTTAATCTCCTCTGTCTCTCACTGTTTCTCTCTCTCTCTCTCTCTCTCTCTCTCACACACACACACACACACACACACACAGAGAGAGAGAGAGAGAGAGAGAGAGAGAGAGAGAGATGAAAGAAAGGGGGTTTATGGGAAAAGGAAGGGTTTCAGTGAAAGTCATGTAGAAAAAAGGGTAATGGGAGGTAGATATGATCAAAATGCATTATATTCATGCTTGGAATCGTTAAAGGAGTATATAAAATAATTTTAAAAAGTAGAGTTGGGACGACAGCCAAGACCTATCAAAATGACAAGAAGAAAAAACTGACTTGCCTATCATGAAACGAGTCATCTCCATCACGTCCCCCAGGGCCCAGAAAACATTACAGAGGAATTGGTGGATTAAATCTGAGTGCTGCTCTCACTGCTAGCCCGAGAACCTCCTCCATGGAGATGGCAGTAGATGATGAAGAGACTCAATTTATCAAAGCAGAAAATCAGGGGCTGCAGAGAGCTCAACACAGAAAGAGACATAACAAGCCCTCAAAGGCTCAGGGAACATTGCAGAAGATGGTGGAGAAAGATTGTAAGAGCCAAAGAGTAGGAAGGAGTATCCTGAGGCATTGTTCCCACCCCTTCCCCAAAGACCAACTGGTACATTCATGACCTCAAAGTGGATACTGATAACCCTCAGTGGAATGGGGGTGGGGAGAGGGAACCCAACAGGAATATGACCAATATGTAAAATGTCCATAAAGGTCACAATTAATAAAAATAATGGTGGCATCATTGTTTAAAACAAAGTAGAGTTGGATGCCGGGTGAGGTAGTGCACACTTTTAATCCCAGCACTCTGGAGGCAGAGGTAGGAAGATCACCATGAGTTTGATGCTACCTTGAAACTACATAGTGAACTCTAGGTCAGCCTTGTCTAGAGCAAACTCACACAAGAACAGAGAGAAACACACTGAATGTTCTCCTTCATCTGTGGTTTCTAATCAGGTTAAGCTTGAATAGTAAGCAAACCTGACAAGCAAATAGGGCGACAAAGGGATGGAAAGAATTGGGGGTGTGTGTGAAAGGGTGGGGGAAATATAAACTAATCTGAACCCCTAATGAATCAATACCATGGAATCCTTACTTTTGTACAGTAAATAAACTCTTGAGGAGCCTGGGGGTATTGTCTGATAAGAAGGGCCATGAAGAGGGTGGGAGGAAGCCTAACACAAGACAAGTGGCTCGAGCCTGTTCCAGCAATTGGTTACTTCCCACACTGAGCTATGATCGGAGAGACCCAAGAGGTCCTCAAAACAAGACAGGCTTTTATGAAAGCTCTTTATTACCCTCACTAGTCAAAAGATAAGATGAAGATACCACAGACTGTCATCACACAACACCAAGAGACCCACTGGATCAGGTATCAAAACTAGCTCCCAGATGGTAGCCTGTGTAGTGTTGGAAGACACAACATGAGCTTCCAGGGGGAATTGGCCAACTATATTCCAGGAAAGCAGGGGTCATTGATATAAAATTCTGACAGATGGCCTAGAATGCAGAGGACACTGCTCTAGGCAGAGACCAGCAAGGCAAGAAGTGCTCGCTCACCTGTGCAATACTGGTGATTATAACCTAGGTGAGTAATCAATGTCTTGCTGATTGATTAAGAGATCTGCTCAGTGGCAAGGAACCCTTAACTGGAACTGGGATCCAAGGCAAACTCTTATGGAGACCTACAACCCATACTCCAAGGGGAAACTCCCTCTAACCAGAGGTCTACGGAGAGGCTACACTCATTAGAATCTCGCTAAATCAACAATGTTTGTCTCATTTAACTTATACTGATCTCAATCTTCTTTGGAGATTCTGTTTCTATTTTTCAGAAGGCAGCAAGAACCGTGGACAACCCAATTCTACCAACAGGACCCAAGATCATGGTTGACACCCAGGCAGGAGATGAACCACCTCTCACTCATCATCTAGGGCCAATATGAAACTTTTGTGGATGTGGTAAGATAAACAAGAGTGCTGCTTCCACAGCAAGTCAGATAACCTATCAAAGGGCAATGAAGACAGCCACCAAGGATACCTAAAATTGTCCAAAGCAGAAACCCAGAGACTCTAAAGAGCACAAAAGTAAAACAGACTTAAAACTCACCCACCAGGGGATTTTGAGGGAGAGGGGACAGGAAAATTGTGAGAGACATGGTAGGGGAGAATATCCAGAGACATTGATTGCCCCCTGTAATGACAACAGCACAAAATAATTGGCTACTGCTTGTACAATTTATAATCTCCCAGCTCATGGACCATTCCAGCAATCCCATGGAGGAAGGCCCTCTGTGAGTTGGGGGCAGGGAGGAGGAAATGGGGTTGCCAAAACAAGACTTGTTTATACAGTGTTTCTAATCATTAACAATAAAAAAAACCCCGAATTAGTAAAATAATTTAGAGCATTCAAAATTTTAAAAAAAAGATTCCAGAGATGTGTAGGTTTTACATGAATGTTGAACTAGTACACTTTGTGTAAGATGCACAGTTGGGGCCAGCAAGAAAGAAGCTGAGAGAGCTGGATTTCATTTCACTGTGAAGGAGCAAGGGGGAACAGGAGAAGGCAAGAAAGGAGGTGCTTGTGGATGAGGGTCCTGGGGCCTCCAGGGGCTTTCTAGCTAAGAGCACATAGAGGAAACCAGAGCTAGTCTCTTCTCCCTCTCTCCAGTAGGCAAGCTCCTCCAGGGCAAAGATTTTACACTTCTTCTGCTCTCAAGTTCACGTTGATTAACACATTAAAAATGAAACACAAGACTCAGAAAATAACAGCTCTTCTAACCCTGACCCCTCCAACAACTGTTTAATAAATACAAATTCACTCAATAAGAAACCAAGAAAAGCTCTTGCCATATATTTTCCTCCTTTTAGAGAAAGTGTCTGACAAATAAAAACATACATTTGTGCACTCAATTAAATACAGTGCCTTATTATTACAATTAACCGAAACACAACTATGTGCAATGTAATTACCCAAGACTACAATTACACAAAAGTAATTATGTGGTGTAGATGACAATGACTTCCATGTAATCAAAAATAATGAGAGCTTCCTTGATTAGGAATTAAGGTATCAAAGAGACCCCCAGTTGATAAATGTTCCTGTATTGATCCACACCACACTTTGGTAGGCTTTTTGGAAGGCTGCTTTGGCTGATGCACTTGGAAGCCTCTCTCCCACAACTACTAAGTACTAAGGATTCCAAACATTCTCTGTATATCTTTTATCTATCTCTATCCTAGCGCATTTTAACGAAGCACACAGATGCTCAAATAAAAAAAGAAGTGGCCAAGAATTTGGGAAGTCTGTGCAGTATTGATGATCCCCTATGCAATGGCACTCATGGAGCAACTTGTATGTAAAGTTTTACCAATTTATGGTGACCATTCTTGCATTACCAGAGGACATATTTTGCATGGCTGATTTTCTATGCTCCTGGGAAGAGGCACCTGCTACTTCTCACCGTTGTCCCCCTGAATTGAATTGGATCACTCACCTACCTGACTCTGCAATTTTTATTTCTCACTCTATCTTTCTCACTTGTTCCTGAGTACTTACACTTGCCAAATATGACCACTTTTTTCTGGAGTCTGGCATAGAGTGGGAAGTCAAATCCCACTAATACACAAAGTTCTTCATGATTAATCAATCCTGGCCCATGTTCTTAGATGGATCAAGACATGTGCTCCACCCAACATTGACCTATCTTCCCTATTAAGGCACACTTGTTAAATCAAAGACACAATAGGTTATAAGACCACTAGTTGTACACTATTCAGAAAATAAATGTTGCCAATGAAACTATCACCTGCCATCAGTTATAAAATTCTTACCAGTCATAGGTATTATAGGGGCTGGGGAGATAGCTGAGTGTGTCAAGTGCTTGCCTTGTAGGTGCAGAGATTTAAACTCAATCTCTGGCACCTATACTAAAATTCTAGGAGTGATGGCACACATCTGTAATCCTAGTGTGGAGGAGACAGAGACAGGAGCCTGCTGGCCTGCCAGTCTGGTCTAATAACTGGTTTAGGCCAATGAGAGACCTTGTATCGAAAAGAAGAGGATGGGGGCTGGAGAGATGGCCCAGCAGTTAAGGCACTTGCCTGCAAAGATTAACAACCTGAGTTTGATTCACAAAGTGGTGCATGTGTCTGGAGTTTATTTGCAGAGGCTAGAGGCCCTGCTGCACCCATTCTGTCTGTCTGTCTCTCTCTTCTTGAAAATAAATTAATTTTTTAGTAAGAAGAGAATTGCACTTCTGATGATAACACCTGAAGTTTCCCTCTGGCCTCCACATATACATACATGGCATACATGTGTACATGCACCCCCACACTTGCACATGCCAAAACAGATTTTAAATGCAGAAGTTTAGCATGTTCTCTTCTGTCTCCAAGTTTCCCCACAATGCTATGTTTCATTAGTGCTCCTGTGCTCTCTCATTGGCCAAGCCTGACTTTGACTCCTCCTCAGTCACCTCTCACAACCTTCTCCCCCTCGTTCTCAGGGTAGTATCCACTTGCTAGTACCATGACCCACAAACTAGGGTGAATTTATTGGTCTTTTTTTCTCCCTTTATGGTAATGACTATTTCCCTGAAGAAATGTGAAGAAAGACACTATCCCCAACACTCAGGCAGGCACTTGACCCACAGTACTTAGTTACTGACTGTGATGGTTAGGTTTTATTGTCAACTTGATCTTTTAAATTATTTTGGGTAGGTCTCTGAGGATGTTTACAGGAAGGCAGCCTCTCAGCAAGGGGCAGGATGTAAAGCTCAAAGAAGCTGGAAGTAAACATCCTTTCCTGTGTGGGTCATGCAGGAAGGAAATTACAGAGACTCAGGAAGCCATTAAGTCTTGAGAAGGGTTGCAAGACCCCACCCTAAGGCTATATAAAGGAGAAGAAATTCTCTCCTTGGCTGGCCCTCCTGCCTGTTTGCTATTGTGTGTGTGGTTAGGTGATAGGTTTTTCTCTCTGCTCAGACCTGTGAAAGAGGCCAGCCTCTTTTGCTGTTACGGAACTTCCCCTCAATCTGTAGTTTCAATAAATACTTTCCTTCCCCAAATTGTGCCTGGTTGTGAGATTCATCCCAGCGGCTTGTGACTGACAATGACACTGACGGGTGCTACTTTCACTGGGGTGAATTAGAGGAAGGAGGTAGGTGCTACAGAAGGAGCATGTTAAACCTTGCTGAAAATTTATAACCCATTTCCTTTCAGTACTCTGCCATTAAATCTAGAAAATTCCAACACAACAGAGATCAGATTCTAGGAGAACTGGAGATACACACTGAGTGTTGCTTCATTTGAGGGTTACAGAGTAAATGTTCTGATTCTTACTCGCCAGCATCTGGAATCCTCTGAACCCACAACCGGTGGATGGGAGTTGGTGACAGCAAAGAACAGCCAATCCCAGGTTGGATGTACATTGTTGGGCACAACAAACCCTCTGCCATCACATTCCTGGGCTTGAAGCTATGCGCTTATAAAGGACAACCACTGGAGTAGAGAACGAAATGGCTTCAGAGAGAAGTACTTCTTCTGCTGTCTGCTTTCCTCTTAACTTCCAAGTAATCAAATATTGCTTCTGCATAAAATTTTAATCTTTCCACAAATTTGTATTTCGATTTAATTTGCATATCCCACTTATTGCATGGCTCATGAAGATTCAACTAATTTAAACCATGTTTCTCTGAGCCTGAAATCCTTTCAGAAATATTTTCCATTAGACGACTCAATTATGTCTAATGTGGCAAATGCTGGTGGATTAGAATTTTGCTTCAAGAGAGTTATATTTCAGAGAGAATGGGAAGGGGTGAAAGAACAAAGGAGAAGAGACCATAATTACCTGTCTTTGATGCTACACAGATCAATGTGCAAATCACTAAAATTCCCCAGGGAACCTTGCTGAACTGAAATGAGATCCTTGGGCTGGTTATCAATAAAGATGAGCCTCATGCAGCCTTGAAAAGCCTTAGTAGGATTCAAACACTGGGAACCAGTGGAATTGTTGGGACACCCTGTGGGACAGAGAAAAAAGATGGAGAACACTGAAATGATCAGTCATTACTTTGGAGACCCCTTGGTGAAAGGCTTTTAGGTCTAATTCTATTGTTCTTTTTCAGTCACAGTGCACACACTTCTTGTGCATGTGTCTGTACATGTACATTTGCACTTGTGCATGTAGGGTAGTAGTTGACATGAGCATCTCCCTCGATCACTTTCCATCTTATTTGTCAGGGTAGTATCATTCAACTGAACCTAAAACTTGATTTGGCTAGACCAAAGCCCGAAAATACTAGAGATTCTGCTGTTTCAACCTTGCCAGTGTTGGGATTATAGGCAGGTCATCATGCTCCATCCCCTGCGTTAATATGAGTGCTGGGAATCTTAACTGGAGCCTTCACACTGTACAGCAAGCAATTCATCCAGTGAGCTGTCTCCCTATCCTGGTGCACACACTTGTAAATCTCAGCATTCTCAAGGGGGGAGGGGTCAGAAGTGGTACATCATGGGATACTCAGTCCCTTTATAAGAAAACAAAAAGGTATGTTAAGAGAATATTATTATTATAACATTTCTCTTTTTCACATACATTTTTCTCCAAAGGAGAACTATTTGTCATTGTTTCTCCTTGGCATCCTTCACTCATATTAAGGAAGTATAAGTATGTGGGGACCTTGGTTCTGTCTTGAACATGTCTAAGTGCACAATTCAATTCTGAATTACACTTTCAATGGAAATTTGCTTTGAGTAAAGGCAATGGTCAAGAAACTGTCTAATTACTCAACTGCATCAACAGGCTTAGTTCCCAAGAATGTGCACACAGAAATGTAATGGGAATTGTGACATGCCATCAAAGCAAGTCAAAATGTTAAGAGAACTAAGAGTTTAAATGTGCAGAGTTAGAGGTCTACAATAGCATATTAGAAAGGTTAGCACCATGCCTTTCTAGAGAGTGTTCTTTTTAAAAATACATTACATTGATTTAGGATAGCTTACCACAGGGCATACCTACTGCTTCTCAAAATGGGTGAGGAGCAAGGAAGCTCTGTGTGTGTGTGTGTGTGTGTGTGTGTGTGTGTGTGTGTGTGTGTGTACTCTTTATGGAATCCAGCTCTTTGGTTTTAATAGGTGAGAATACAAGCTTGAAAACCTGCAATAACCCATAAATAATTGGGAATTAACCCACCTATCTCTAATAGACAGTCCCTGCTGGCTCACAGCTCACTGGTACACTAAGGAAATGAAGAGATGCTACAACCTCTAGCTGAAGCACAGAAGCATTTATGAATGGTGACCATTACTGAGCTCATTCTCATCTTCCTTAAGTTTACAGCCTATGTGTAGAGTGTCTGCTTAAACACTGTTCAAGTCATAGATAAATCTTTACCTTCTAAGCCCAGCACCATGAGACTCCAGATCTATAATCTATCACTATTCCACCTGGGGTGGGAACCATTTTTGCTTTGTTATTTTTAAAATGATTGCTGTAATATAATTATTCAAATGCGTTTACCCCATGAGTAAATCCACGATCATTCTTCTTTCCCTGTTTCTAAAATAGTGTGTGTGATGCAGTTCAGGCCTTTGCTCTACATTTATTCTCATCCCTTAGCTTGCTTGCACTAGATGGCGGTAGTGAGCAAAGAGCCTGACTAGAAAGGCTCTATCACTGGGTCTAAGGCCTTGCAGTGATTTTTTTTTTTTTATCTCAACAAACAAGTCTTAGTATCTGTTAAATGGGAATATTAGCACCTACCTCACAAAGTCCCACCACGAATCCAATTAGGTAAAACCCAAAGAGTGGAGGTGTTTCCTATACCTGAAGGAATGTGTTATCCTTATGCAAATGTAAAGATCTCCAGTGAAGGGCTGAAGCAATTATTCATGTTAAAATCAAACCTCATTAAGGTTTCTCCACACTGCCTTCCTTCTGGATGCCCTGAATATATGTACTGCACCTGTGCAAAGTTCTTTTTGTATCTCAAAGCTTTCAGCATACTTCCTTAGGCAGAGAGAAGTCGATTTGGAGCTAAGAGACCTAAGGACTTAGTGTGTAGCTCACTGTAGAGAATGTGCTTAGCCTGTGGGATGCTCTGAGTTCCGTCCAAAATTCCACACAGCACCAAGCACATTTTTTAATTTTCAATTTCCTCACATCTCCGCCCATGCCCACATCTCTAAGATCTGAAGGCAATTTGTTCATGGCTGCCATATAGCAGGTGTCATTCTGTATAGTGTGTGGGGGTGTGTGTGATGTGCACCTGTGGCACTGGAAAGGGAACCAAGGGGCCTTGTACATACTGACCAAGCACTCTGCTACTGATCTACACCCAGCCTCCATTCTGTACATTCAAAACTTACCCTTCCTTATTAAGTCTTCTAGCAATTCTGAAAGTGAGCTTATTTCTCTACATACCAGAAGAGACAATGCGGGGACTCAAGTTTAGTGATACTCTGAGGATATGGTTTCTATAATAGAAACAACGGACTACAAAAGTAGATACTACCTCTTGAATAAAAGGAATGCTGTTATTTTTTAAAAAAGACTCAACACATATACATTTATATATACTTTCCTTCATCCTCATCCTCAACAGGTTGCCTTGGGGTTTTGGCCATTGAAACTTCTCCCAGGGATCTCCAAACATTGGAAGGAGCAGCTGAGCAGGCTTCTTCTGGCAGAGCTCCCTAGCTCCTCTCCATATTTACCACTGTCCCCCTTCATGAGCAGGGATGGCCTCCAGGGAGAGGGGAAGGGAAGAAGAGACTCATAGCACAGTACTCAAGCACATACTGCAGGTGCCTCCCCTTCTGAATCCTTCCCTCTGCATGTGCTGTGGTCTCCTGGCTCCCTATCTCCAAGCTTTCAGCTGGATTTCTCCTTCCTAGTGGAGCTGGAATGGCCATGAGACTCTCCTTTGGCTGTGTTATGTACCATCAACTCCAGTAGTTCAAGTTCCTCAGCACTGACCTAGGTCACTTACATATTTGCATTTGCAGAGAGATTTTTGCCTCTCATTATTCTGGGCTTACGTGTGTCTGTGGACATGTGTGTTGTGTTGGGAGGATTGTCTAACAGACAAAACATGTGGTAAAACAATCATCCAAGTTTCCCATGCTCCCGCAGCCCGCTTTATATACAATCTCAAAGGCTAGAGAATTTACCTCCAAAGTAGTAGCTATTTCCTGAATAAATCTGCATCCGGGAGGTGTCTGCAGCTGGAGAAGCTGCATCGTTATCCAGGGTGAGAGTGATGCGGTTCCTTCTGGCGTTGACGCTAACAGAATGCCACAAACCATCATTCAGGTTGCTGCCTGCAGAAGAATCCAGAAGGGGAGGCAAGAGGAGAGACGATTGCTCTGGAAGGGGTAGGAGGCAGTGGGGCTCATGTCCTACTCTGCTGTGTCCTCTGAGAAGACATTCAGCTGCTTCACCAGGCTCCTCTTTCCCCTCTGCTTTACCACCTAACTCTCATCTCCTTTCCTGGCTTTCTCTCTTTTAAAGTGACCACACTGTTTCTGATAGTAGCTTTAAAACAAAGGGCTCAGGTGGTAAAGTGCTTGCAATGAGTTCAGTTCCCATGCATCCACATAACACCTAGGTATGATGGTGTGCCCCTATTATCCCAGCACTGGGAACATGGAGACTTGCTGGCCAACTTGTCTAGCTGCATCAGTGAGGCTGGGGTTCAGTGAGAGACCCTGTCTCCAAAAAATAGAAGGTGGAAGATGATGGAGAATTACATCTGACTTGGGTTTATAGCCTTCATACACATGCAAACGTAGGTGCGTGTGAACTGACAGATACATATGCATCCACATACATATATGTATACATACTGCACACAAATACACATTGCAGAAAAGGACAACCCCCCAAAAACATTGGAGAGATATCAAATCAAAGATATGCTATCTATTTATTGGTTTATTGATAAATAACTGTAAGGGGAAAAAGCTGAAAAATTTTCCCTCCAAAATGATACCAGTAATTTAGTCTGCTATCTTTGGATGGATAGGTGATTTTTTGGAAAACAGTTTGTATTGTGCATGTGTGTGTTTCAACTTGTGCTGGGAATTGAAACCAGGACCTGATGTATCCCAGGCTGGTGTTCTGTGAATGAGTTGTACAGGACCTATTAATTTTTTCATATGTGTGCTTACATGTGTGTGGGTCCCCATGAGTTTCTCTGTGGAGGCGAGAGTATGTGGAGGGATGCCTGGGAAAGACAGTCAGAATATGCAACTCATAGAACACAAGATCTGGGAGATAAAATTCTGCACAAAATACTGGAGGTCAGGAAAGAGAGGCAGGTGGGAAGATAAGACAGTCAGCCAGAGATCTCAAACACCAGGCTGAGTTTTCTTTTCTTTTCTTCTTTTTTTTTTTTTTTTTAGCAGTTTCCTTTGTTGCATGATTTGGGAGAATGTTTTATTCAAATCAGTTACCAAGGAGGGTCACAGAACATCTGTTTTTTTTAAAAATATATATTTATTGTCCATAATGAGTTACATTATTTAGTGGGCAAACCATGAGTTGTTATCCCGAATTCCTCAATTCCCCCCTTCCCCATCCCTGATCAGTTGGATATCCTCCTCCGTGGGCTGTCTTTATTAGTCCTTGTGGCAAGGGATCCTGGATATCCTAGTACTCAGCCCAGTAAAGAAAAGAATCAGTGAATCTAATTTATGGCCAGGGAAATAAACCAGTGCTTTAGAATGCAGGGGAGAGCGAAGGACTTCAGCTTTGGAATGACCAGGACGCAGGCATATGCTCAAAGAATCTGCTGGCCACAAAACAGATGCAAGAAGCTGAAAGGAGTTGAGCTGAGTCTGGAAGCAGAGCTCCTCGAGTTTATGGCTAGTGGAGGTCCCAGGAGACAGAATGACAGGGTCTTAGCCAAAGTTACAGGAGCAAAAAGGAGTGTGAAAGATGAATAAGCAGCTATTTCTGGATGAACATAGACAAGCCTTGGAAGAGCTGTTGGATCTATTGCTGGGAAGTTGGTTAGAAAGAAGGCAAAGAATGCAGAAAGGCCAGTCAGTGAGTCAAGTGTCATGATATGTGCTTGTAATCCCAGTATTGAGGAGGCAGAGAAAGGAGCATCTTTGGAGGTTGCAGCCTGCCTGTAACTCCAGTACTCAGGAGGCAGAGACAGGGGATCTTGGAGGTAAGCTGGCTAGTTGAACTAGCAAAATTGATAAGCTCAGGGTTCAAGTGAGAGACCCTGCCTCAGTAAATAAGGTATGGAGATGGAACCTAATGTCAACCTCAGGTCTCCACGGGAATGCCCACATCTAGGTACCCATGCACATGAGAACATACACACACCACACAAACATGCAAAAGAAAAAAGAAAGAAACCTGTTCCCTGAACTAAAGAGGAGCACAGCAAATTATATGACAGAGTTAGCAAAGTGTAAACTAAAAAACTGAACGAGAAGTGGTATCAGGTAGAGGGGCCAGATTATTCTGCTGTAATAATAAAAAAATCTACCTCCCTTCATTCCTCTCAGTGAGACGCACGAGATAAAACTTCAATATGGCCATCACATCCTGAAGGTCAGGCAATGGCATTTTTCAGTCTTTCAAAGTGGTCTGTCTCTTCCTGTTTCTGTCTTCTGAATCTTGAACTCTGTGCTCAACTAGACAGCTTGTTGTGACAGGTATGAGCAGCGCCTGGCTTATTTATGTGGCCTCAGTAAAGGGATGCTCTCATTAACATTATCTCACCTCAAGCACAGACACATTAATAAATGCTTAATTGAAGAAGGGGTTGATACGTCACGTCCACTAACTGTGCAGACAGTGGCTAGTCACAAAGGCTTATGAGGAAAAGGACAGAGTTTGGAGAGCAGTTCTTGCTTGCAGGGCTGCAGCCTAAAGCATCTGGGCACTAGTGTTAATCAGGCTGAGCACTTCCATCCTGCACAATGGAGTTTCACATACCATCTCCCCACCTCTTAGCTCCACTGGTATATATTTAATTAATATTTCCCCTGGGTTTATTTTCAGGTTTGACATATTCTTCAGTGTATAATCATTCTGACATGAGTGCTTGTTAAAATCACTACCAGCCCCATTTTTTATTGAATAATATCTTTAACAAATGTTTCTGGGCTCAATTGCATTAGTTTATTTATTTATACAGTCCTTCAGCCATGCGGAAAACAGATCCTAAAGACCTGGAGTAAGCAAGGTGTTATAAGAGGCCTGAGATAACAAGGTAGATAATCTTTTCACCCCATGGATTATTATATTTCTCTCTGAATAATCAGCTACACACATATAATTAACATACTTTGTTCTTAGCTGAATTGTTTCCCTACAAAGTTCATAGGATGAAAATACATAACCAGTACCTAAAATATGGCTGTGCATAGAAATGGAGCATTTTTTATAAGTCCTGAAAGTAAAATGAACCTTAATACATTTAGCATACTTAAGAAAAGAGGATATTAGAACACAGACACACATAAAAGTAAGCCTGTGTTAGGTCACAAAATGTTAGGCCAAAATGTTTTGAACTCGGACTTCTAGCATACAAAAATGTTAGAAGATAAATGAATGGGAATGAAAATATGGCTTAGTGGTTAAACACTTGCCTAACAGATGAAAGGTTCTGGGTTGAATGTCAACAAAAGTAAGACAACTATAAAATGCACACCTTGTTTAATCTACTTAGTCTATAGTATTTCTTACAGAATCTCTAGTAAACTAATGGATACATCATATACATTTACATATACATACACATATACATATGCAAATGCATATACATACACATACACATACACATATACATGCATATACCAGAGTAAATGATACAAAGGGCAACACCAGAAGACTAGAAAAGGCACTTGAACTGCTTTGGGAAGGTTTCTTGAGAACGAGGTGTAACTGACAATCACTGCAGGATGGCTTTTTCAACTTGAATTATTCAATACCCAATAGCCATCAAATAAGCATCCATGATGACTGCTGATCCAAAGTTATTCTCCTAGACTCTTCACATCCTACCATGAGCTACAGAAAGGACAAACAGTCACTGGAGCCCACCATCGAGAAAATGTATTAATGACTGACAGAATGGTAGATAAGCCGGCCCTTTGGAATGTCTTTTCTTCAACCACTATTACTCAAGAAATTGTGGAAAGCATGTTAGGTGCTTTAGGAAGTATGAAAACACTATTGCTTTCCATTAGGAATTAAAGGGGTCGAGCTGAGAAAGCCCCTCCTTTTATTTATTTATTCATTATTTCAAACAAAATAATGCTCTTTCCTCCAGCCTCTGGTAGATTTAGGACTCTTTGCTGCCAGGGTTACTCTTGTTTGGGGATGCTATTGGTCCAGGTGAGTGGCTTCCTCCTGGGTCTTTTCAGCCCTCAGTCAGTGAAGCCAAGACACCAAAGAGAGACCTCTCAGTAGGCAGGTGTCTTCCTCTTTCTTCTGGATGTCATTTAGTTAAGCTGAAATCATGTCTTTAATGTGTAGATTTATCTTTTGCACACAAAAATCCCGTTTTGCTGCCTCAAATGAGAGCTAGGCCCTGAGCTGCAATTGGGAAGTCTTGTGAATGTTGGGTTGGGGGAAGGGAAGGTTTTCCTATGAAACACAAAATTATCTCTACATTATGGGGCTTCCTGTAACTGGGAAGCTCAAGTGAGGTTTTCTAATGAAACAACCAAAAAGGTCTCTATGCCATGGGCCTTACATCTTCCTGTTCTTTCAGAAGTGATGTAAGAAAGACTGTGATATCTTCAAAGAACCCGACCATTTTCTTTTCTATCTACATAAAATTGCTTCAACCTCTACAACTGTTTTGTATTAATACAGTTTGAAGATTTTACATGTTTTATAGATACCTAACCAACACACACACACACACACACACACACACACACACACACACACACAGCATTCTAGTTTGAAGTAAGATTTAAAGAAGTTGCTATGCTTTAATCATGAATGTCCTACAAAGATCTATGTGTTGAAGGTCTCTACTGACAGCATTATTATGAGGTGACCAAATCCTTAAGATGTGAGCTTTGTGACAGGGTTGAGTTATTGGAAGCATGTCCTTGGAGGGGGTATTGGGAATCTGACCTCTCTCTCTCTCTCTCTCTCTCTCTCTTATCTGTTTACTAGCCACAAGGTGATAAGCTCCACACTACCCCACCCTGTGTCCCTTCCACCCTATACCACTTTATCATTAGCTTCAAAAGCAAAAAAGCCAGTGAATAAAACCAGGACACAATGAACAGAACAGATTCTTTCCTTCTTAGAGCAGTTCATCAAAGAAAAAAAAAACTCTGTGAATTAGTTATGTAGTTCATTATTATCCACAGAACATGGAGAGGCGTACTATGATCTTTTTTGGACATACTAGCATCTCAGACACAAAAATCATGATATTAGTGTTGCAAAGGAGCTGTGGAACTAGCTCAGTCAGCAGGGTGCTTGTTATTCAAACATTACGACCTGTGTTTGATCCCAGGACTAATGTGAGTGGGAGGTGGTATCCCAAGGCACTACCCACCACAGAAACTGACTGGTGCATTCTGGACCCAACAATGAATACCAATAACCCCTCTAAGGCAGGTCCTCAGTGGGGCAGAAGAGGGGATATAAGAGTATAACCCAATGGGAATATGACCAATATGTAAAGTGTTTGTACAGTAAAGGTCATAATTAATTTTTAAAAAGGTGTGGCACTCACTTGTAATCCAAGAACTGAGGATTTTATCCTAGTAAGTGGGATTTTGTTTTTCTTCTAGCTGGACAACAGAACAGCTCTTACCAGCCCCTTCTCTCAGGCTTCAATGTGCTTTGATAAACTGACATATACTTAGTACTATAGGCAAATGCTGACTCATCAAAGTGCCACCAGGGTCAGTACTGTATTAAAGCAGCCTTTTAGAACCAAGGCCTACCTACCAATCTCTGTACTCAAATATCTCACCTATTAGTGAGAAATGGCCCAGCGCCAGCTCCTATTTTTCTTTCTCTCCAAATGATGTTCATGATTTAATTTTTATAACTTGGAACATAAAAATATGTAATACAAAGTGATTATCTGACCTCCATTACTGGAAATCTAATAAATATTAGACAAGTCCTCTCACTATCCAAATTCACTCTTAGCTTCTATAGCCCTAGGAAATGAGGCTCTTCTAGCCACAGGTCCTGACTCAGCATGGAAGGAAAAGACACCTGTCAAATTGCTTCTCAACATCCTGCTGAGTATTTCAGATACATTATCACATTTGATGGTCCCCACAGCTTTGGAAAACAGTACTTATTCTATCTTTGGTGGGATATTCAGTCTCTAAGCTGATCTCCAATGACCCATGTCTTCTAGTAGTCAGACTCTTATCTAATTCATCTACTGAGACATGAAAGTGGATTTATTTCCTCACTTCAAATGAAGGGAGTGTGACGAATTTGATGGGATGCCATATCCATGATTAGATTATAAAGATTTAAAGCCTTTTCTCCTGGGTTTTCTCTCTCACCCTCAGCAGCCTTTGAAAGAGGACCAAACATAAGCTTAGATGTGAATGTTCTGAACCTGCTTGTGGAACTTGTGGAAGCAGACCTCCACCCCATTGGACCTTGTGATAACTGCAGCCCATCGGCAGCTTCCTTACAGTCCTATAAGACCCTGAGCCAGCATCACCCAGGCAAGTCACTCTTGGATTTCTGAGCCATGGAAACTGGCATAAATGAATACTGCTTCCAAGTGTATTGGATATGACAGCCTGAATATAACTTGCTCTATAGCTATAGTTA
The DNA here is from genome assembly GCA_004024765.1 of Zapus hudsonius. Classification (NCBI taxonomy): domain Eukaryota; kingdom Metazoa; phylum Chordata; class Mammalia; order Rodentia; family Dipodidae; genus Zapus; species Zapus hudsonius. The sequence goes on from PVHP010005343.1 coordinate 51,631, forward strand.
ATTGCTACAGTCTGGGTTACATGGACTCTAAACTGAGAAGCCAGATAGAAGAAGAGGTAGTTTAGAGCAGGGAACCATGTTTCTTCCTATTTATTTATTGATTTTTGAAGCTCTCCCATGGCCTGACAAGACCATGATTATATCATATTGCTTAATACTTCATTTTCTCTACATGAATAATAAAATTCACAGTCTCATGAAGGAAGAATAACATCTAAATATCTATATCTATACCTGGTTATCTATCATAGTGTAATCTATGGTGGGTGAAGGGAGATTTGACTCTAATTCTAGTCATATGCCTGATGGTCCAAACTCATTTAGTTTTGTTTTTTGAAGTAAACACAGTCATGCTTGATGGGCAGATGGGCATCCACAGGGTAACTCCAGGAAATAACATTCCACCCACGATCATGCAAGTGACTAATTAAATTTAGTGGGTCAGAATAAAAAAAGAAGCACGGCATTCAACAGAATAGTAAGTGAGCTCCTTTACCAGTGAACCAAATCTCTTACCCCAGGATGGGTATTAAATGGGAGTAAGAATGGTTTTAGTGTTGGAGAGGGAACTTGAGAGGGGAAAAGGGGAGGATGTTGGGAGGAAGATTCTGATCATAATATACTGTCTACATTTATGGAGGTTGTCGATAAAAAGTTAAGAAGAAAAAAAGAAGGGTCTTAGTGGGAAAGAAAGGTGGTGAGAAAGAGGAATGGGAGGGGAGAGGGATTCAAATGTATCGTATACATGTGTGAAAGTGTCAAAATGAAAACAAGTAATGATCGTTTCTAAAGGGGCATCTATATCACCCCCTCCAAGGTTCGGGGAATTTTATGGACAAGTGGGGCAGAAAAAATGCAAGATCTGGAAGATACAGAGGAATGACGTGGAATGCTATCTTCAGGACTTGATATGGCAATTAAACTCATGACCTCACAACAGTGCTAGTTAACAATAACATAAATGGCAGGGGATTACGAGGACCCACCTATCCCTCAGATACTATTGGCAGTTAATAATTCCTAGGAGTGACAGAGATAGATAGTGGTGTAGCTACTGATAAGTTGTCTGTGCTCTGGTAAACAATACCCTTCAACCCATGCTCCTGCGAGAAACCCCAATTAAATGTCGTGGGTCAATTAAAAAGAAATGAATGCAGAAGAGGGACTTCTTGGGATGAAGATGGGATTCATAGTGGGAGGGGGACGAGACTGGGTAATGGGAAGTGAATATACTCAAAATACATCACATAGGGCTATAAAGTTGTCAGTAAATCAATGAAATATCTAGCTTCTATTGGAGTGAAATTCAGTGTGCCCCAGACCTCAGCCATTTGAGGATCACTTATAAAAAAAAATTTGCCATACCCAGTAGCCATATATTATGGAATACTTAAAAGCTTTAAAATATATTTAAGGAAAATTATTGTAAGACTAGGGAATGGCTCCAAAACACTAGCTGCTCAAGCTGAAGTACCCAGGTTAGATCCCTGGATACTACATAAAAAGTTGGATGCTATGGTAAGCTTCTGTAAGCCTGTAGCACTAATGTCGACATCGAGACAGATGGAGACATAAGCATGAACACGCGCACACACTAAAAATTAAAAAAAAAAAAGTAAAAAGGGAAACCTATGTTAAACTTTCTAATTTTAATGTGAAGTAAAACATCCCAAAATATGTGGCTTAAGAAAAAAAAAGAAAACATAGAGATGGAAGTCAGACAAATTCTAAATGAAATCCCAGCTATGTCACTTCGGAATATATGACTTTGAAAGTGGTTTTCATAATTCTTCATATCCTCATTTGTAAAGTAGAAAACAATCCTTTCCTTGACTTACCATGGAGAAGATTTAATAGGAAAGGTGTGATTTGGGGCTAGAGATGTTCATAGACTACTTGCCTAACATGCATGAGGTCCTGGGTTTGATACCAAGAACTGTACACACCAGATGTGAGGAGATAGAGGCAGGCCAGGTCAGCCTGGGCTACATGAAACCCTGTCTCAAAAAATAAGCTTTAAAAGGCTAGCATGAACACATATCCTCTTACCTAGACGTTACCCATGGATGGATGGGTCATTATGGTGGAGAACCCACCAGAGTAATCTATAAATGACTCATATTATGGTATATGCAACTTCTCTGGAGAACCTAGCAGAGTACCAAGGGATGGTTTCTGTTACGCTAAGTACCTGCTCCTGCATGGAATTTCCAACCCTCACTTCTCTAATGACCTTTCTAAGAAACCATGGAGTTAAGGGACTTTCCCAAGCGTAAGCAGTGAATTCTGACTTCATTGGTTTTGGTTTTAATTAATTGGCAAGCAGGGGAAACAGACCTTTCATACTTGAGTTAATTTGTGAAAACTGGACCATCAACATCCCTTGGAGTTGAATTCTGTATGTTTTTGTCAAAAACTTGACCTGACTTGCCTTAGCTGACAAAGAAATCCCACTAACCGATGCAGAAGAGAAGAAGTAAAGATGCCCAGCCTACCTGTCAGGATTTCAGCTCCAGGCCCCGGGGCTTTGTGAAGCAGGAGTCTCAGGGTTCCGCCCTCCAGGCTCAGCAGCAGGGTCCCCGAGCCTTCAGACAGCTCTGTGGACAGAAGCAGACCATCCTTGTTCCATGTTCGAAACTGGAGACTCACTGAGAGCCCATCCATTTGAGGGGTGCCTGGCAGCAGCAGGTAACTGCTCCCCGAGTTGACAAATGTGATGGGGACAATTTGTGGCTCAGAGCAGGAAAAAGTGACGTTGCCCTGGAAAACAATAAAGATCAGACATAGAAGAGCCATTCTTTAAAAAAACATTTTATTTATTTACTTGAGAGAAAGTGAGAGATTGAGAGAGAGAGAGAGAGAGAGAGAGAGAGAGAGAGAGAGAATGGGCACACCAGGGCCTCTAGCCACTGCAAACAAACTCCAGATTCATGTACCCTCTTGGGCATCTGGCTTTACATGGGTAGTAGGGAATTGAACTAGGGTCCTTAGGCTTAGCAGGCAAGTGCCTTAACCACACCATTAAGCCATCTTCCTGCCCCAGTCATTCTTTTTTTGATTCTGCAATTTGAAGGCCAGTATATAAATATATAAAAAAGGCAAACACTAGGAGCTAGCCGTCATTTCAGCATCATTCCAGATTCAGCTGCAAGATCTTGAAGCAAATATATATATATATATATATATATATATATGTCAGATTTGTCCAGATACACTTGTAAGACATTTTGTTCTGCCCATCCTTTAAGAAACATGTTGCTATAGAGACAGGTTTACCTCTGTAGAGGGTGGAATGGGGAAGAGAGAAGCTAAAGGTAAGAGTCTCCACTTTCCAAAGTAAAAAAAAAATGTTTTTTTTAAATATATAGTTATTGTCCATACTGTGTTACATTATTCAGTGTTTTTTGTTTTTTTTAAAGTGGAAATGGCCTTGAGACTGTAAGGTGAAAATCTTTTTTTTTTTCTTTACCTCTTTTTTTAATATAAAGGAGTCCACCTTCTCTAAAAATCTGACATGAAGATGTGAATAAAATTTAAAGGTTCCTAAACACCTGTCGTGAGAACTGGACTGATGAGCTTAGCTCCCAGCCAGTAAATTCCCATAGAAGACCCAAATCATAGTTACCAGGTGGTTTTTCCATTTCTGGGGACCCACTTCTGGCTACTTTTTTGCTGTTATGCTCTCTCTGTGATGGATAGGTTTTGTTGTCAACTTGATCTTTTTAATTATCTTGGGTGAGTCGCTAAGGATGTTTACAGGAAGACAGTTTCTCAGTAGGGGGAAGGATGTTAGAAGACTCAGGAAATCTAGAAACAAACTTTTCTTCATGGGCAGGCAGTGAAGGAGGGAAATTCCAGAGTTAATGAGTCAAGAAGTCTGGGAAAGGGTTGCAAGACCCTGCCCTAAGGCCACTTTAAGGCACAAAGGTAGAGAAAAATCTCTCTGCTCCCCTACCTGCCCTCTCTCTGTTTGCTGTTCTCTCTCTCTCTCTCTCTCTCTCTCTCTCTCTCTCTCTTCTTTCTGTGTGTGTGTGTGTATGTGTGTGTGTGTGTGTGTGTGTATGTGTGTGTGTGTGTGTGTGGTGTTGGTGATGGGTTTCTCCCTCTGCTTGGACCTGTGAAAGAGGACCAGCCCCTTTTGCCATTGTGGAACTTCACCTGGATCTGCAGCTTCAATAAATCCTTCTACCCATAAACTGTGCCTGGTTTGGAGATTCATCCAGTGATGTATGTCTGACTACAATATGCTCTATAGTAAAATCTTTTTAAACTTCACTTTTTATGGTCTGTGGATTTCATTCTTTGAATTCATAAGAACCCAGAGTCTACTGGTTCAATGGAGATTTGTGTGACCATGATAGTCTTGAACTTGATTACAGTGCAACCAAGATCTGAGAATGGCTCCATCAATCTCAAAGACACTCCAAATTCCCATATCACTATCTGTGAAGAGGATCCTCTGAGACTTCAGGAAGAAAGAGGTCAAAGCACCAACATTTTTGAGGAAAATCAAGATATAAATATAATTACATTCACTCACTAAATAAATCCATATAGCAAGCCAACCTTGTGCCAAGACCCAAAGTAGCTTTAAAAACAGTACACATGTAAAAAAAAAGTTTGTTATAATTTTGATTTGCTAAAAGGGAGATAGACATAGGTTCCTGAAGTGGCCTGGAAGACAAAAAATAGACTTATAAACAGATACTTACATTGAAGTGAGGTATACAAGGAGAGGAATGTGTGCTAATCCAGTTGGCACTTATAGCAAAAAAAAAAAAAAACAAAACACATTGTGTGTAAAATCTTAAAAACATAGGAAAATGGAATCACTGTAGAATTATAGCTAGTGGGGCATTAGGGTTAGTAAACACAAGGAGGTAAGCCTGCAAGAAGAGGAGGGAGATTCTTCTGCCATCTGAGCTGCCTGCAAGTCATAGGCAGTGAGCGGAGCTGAGCCCAGAGATGCAGTTCCATGAACCTATGTGGAAGTGGGCTTCCCAATAAAAAATCCCAATAAATTTACTGGCTCATCAAACCTGTGTGTCTGTCACCTGCATTCTATATGAGGAAAATAGGCATATATGAGGTAAATAGGTATTTGTGTCTCCCCAGGGAAAAAGTTTCACACAGCACCAAAGCTTGATGCTTTATAGCTCAGAGATCACGAGTCAGTTAAAGGGGAAAGCATATGGGATTGCTAAAATGTTCCCATTAATTGTAGATTTTAAACCCAAAGTTCAGTTTAACTGAAACCTTGTGTACTTTGAGTATCAGCTGGGAAGATTGGTCTCAGGACAGTTCACCCACATCTGATAAAGACTCAGTGGCACCTTCTCTGTCCCCTTATTTTTGTAAGGGCCTCAATATTTGAGGGCCATGGAGGGAAGCCCAGAGTCAAAGGTGTCCCTGGAATGGATCCCTGCAGCAATGGCTTCAAATGAACGCTTTTTGGGATTCTCATCACTGCACATAGAGCCATGCGTGATGGATGATCAATACTCCTCCTGCAGGAAGTAGAACTTTGAGGTTCACTGGGTATGTTCTCTGACTGAGGTCACGTGGTTTCCATGTCCTCCAGTGCTGCCCCTTCCACATCTCCACTCCCTTCATACTTTCCTCACCCCAAAATATTCTCTGAGCTAGCTAAGACCTCATTGCTGTTAGAGCGTGCTCTTGGTAAATTCTCCAGTGGTAACTCATAGGGTTAGTAGGAAAGAGTTATGAGAAGGTGATAATTTTTTTCTGCCAAGTCCGAGCTCACAGTCCAGGGTTCTAGGTTTCTAGTTTGGCATCCCATTATACACACAGCATGGTACTTCTGCTTACCACCTTATCTGAGCTGTGCCTGATCCTAAAAGACATGCCACACCTGATTTCAAAGCCTCAGTACTTAAACTCATCCAGCAGAAGAGAAGAAAAGTGCTACATTTGAAATCAATGTGGATTATTTGATCATTTTCAATAGTACCTTTGGCGACAATGGGATCCTTCGCTCAGGAGCATTTGGCAATCTCCACCAATTATTGAAAAAATAGAATGCAAAGACACAATTTATAGGGTTGTGGAGATAATTCAGTAAGTAAAGGACCTAAATACTGGGGACCTGTGTTTGATCCCCAGTATCTAGGTAAAAATGTCAGGGGTGATAGTGTGCATGTATAATCCCAGCATACAGGCAGATTCATGGGACTTGCTGAACAACCAGTCCAGTGTCATTGGTGACATCCAGACTAATAAGAGACTGTCTCAAAGGATGCGGATAATGTTTGTGAAAGTAGCTATTGAGGGGGTCCTTTGGCCTTCACATGATTGTGGATACATGTTTATCTTCACTCACACATAAAACACACATATACACATATATAACACACCCACATACTCAGAGAGAGAGAAAAAAAAATAACACGACCACATACAGAGAGAGATAAATAATTTAATAACTCGCTTTAGAATGTGTTCAAAAACACATAGTACATAACCAGCAGACATATTCTACCTGGTGTACCCCTTTCATCTATTTTTTTTTCAAATTTCATCCCTGTCATCCTTATAAAAGGGAAACCTATTCCTTGGAGTCACAATTTTTCAAGCATTGAAAAACAGCATGCCAAGCTTAGTGGTTCATAAATTGTCCGTATAAATGTAACATTAGTTGTAATCTGCAGTCATTACATGTTTGCTCTGACTGCAATTGGTTCACAAAGGACTGTTGTAAAGGAAGGCATATTGTGAATTCCATGATGAAGCAACCACCTTGGCCTCTTCGTTCTTACATTCTGGAAATAGGGAAGACCCACACTCAGAGGTCCAGTTATCCAGGGCAGTGGCTACCATGGGAAGGCCTCACTATGGGAAACAAGGGAACTGGTATGGATTCTTTTTTTCCCTTTTCTATTGTTCATAAGACCTATAGGGTTCTCACTCTCCAAAACAATGTCACCCTTAGTTAATGTTACTCTTAGTGTAATTGGAGGTTTTAAGAAAAATGCCAGGTCCTGACAATCACAGCAGACCCTCAGCTTTCCATCCAGAATATGACATTTAAAGTCATAAGTAATGCTAAAAATTAGGAAAAGGAGATCTTTTCAGTGTGGCTATATTTGGAAAAGGGGTAAGTACAGGCACAGTGACCAAATCTAACTTTAGCATCTGGAAGTGATGCTCTGCTTTAAATAGAGGGCAAGAGGCATGCATAGCTAAACAGTCCAGGTCAAGGTGTGGTCCTAACCATCTTTGACACAATCATTGTCTTGGCTCACAGCCTACCAGGTAGTTTAATATAGTTGTCAAGTTGTTAATCTGTGAATTATTGAAAATGTAGCTTGGCCTGCATGGAGAATTGTCTTCACTTGGGGGTGGAAGAATGTCCTGTGCAAGTTTTGTTCTGGAATTCTAAGTGACTCAAGAAGAAAGGATTAGGGCAATCACTGATCTCTGTGCCTTCAGTCAATGTATAGACAATGTCAGTTTTTCACCCTGGTTTTAATTACCTGTCAATTTAACTACCCGTTAAACTCCAAGTCAGTGCTTTTTAGCAAAAACAGCTCCAAGTATCATTTTCACCTTTTCTCACTACATACACACTAGCTCCTGAAGGAATGATGACCTTTAGCATCTGGCCTTGGGTACAGCTCAAGACTGTGGCAAAGCCTTCCTAGACAGTCACTGCCATAGATTACCGGTCCTCTTCACAGGTCCTCTGTATCCTGGATGATAGCACTATATGCTTTACTTCTTATATGTGCCTTTCTTAGTTTGCTTTAGGTTGTTAAGCCAAAGCCTCTGAGCTTAAATGCTTCATATCTAAAAGGGGGTTATGTGGACTACAAGTATGGAAGCTGGAAAGCCAAAATCAGGTGCACTTAAGTGTTTGGCATCTGAGTAGGTAGGGCCCCTTGGCTGGGTCCCAACCCAGCAGAGAAGCAGGGAGGGAAATGGATGCATACAGAAGGATGCACGTAGAAGTGCTGGCCACTCCTGAGAAGCACTTTATGAGACTTTCTGACTGTTGACAGCTCTAGGCTCCAGCTCTTAAGGGGTCACCACTTTCAGCATTGCCACACTGGGAAACAAACTCAAACTTTGGCAGGTGGGCAGGGGGGCGGGGAGGAGTGAAATGGGTGGAGGGAGAGAAACTAAAAGGAATCCTAAACCATACCAACACCCATCCCTCTCCAAAAGTCATAGGTCATGATGCCTGGAAATGCCAGGAGGAAGACAAAAGTTACTTGTTCCTTACAAACCCTTGAAGAGTGTCTACTTTCTTTCTGACAAAAATTCCTTAATTCACACTAGTCAGGGACCTTGGGGGCCTCTTTCTAGCTGGAGCAGATATTGTCACACTTATTTTAACCAAAATTATATTTAAAAATTCCTTATGCTTGATATGCTTTGCTATCTCATCACCATGTCTTGCATTTAGCATGAATCCAGCCGGGCTAGTTAAGCAAGAATTACGCTTCCTCTTGGTAAACTTCCATCCACTTTTCTTCACTGCTCCTGGACTATGAAGTCTCACTTTTATCATATACACAGAGCCATATCCCATCCATCCGGGGCCACACAAGTCCACTATAGTAGCCTATGCCCCTGTCTTAAACAAGCAAAATGAAACAAAACAAAACATGAGTTGTTTCTTCAACACTTCTTTGAGAATCTACCAAGGTCTTTTCTTTGAAGTCCTCAAAACACAGAAGTGCCCAGCTCACCTTTCTTCAACCGTTAGCAAGACAGAACCTTGAACCTTTTAGAAATGTGTTTGAGACATTTTAAAGGGAGCTCTCTTATCTCTGTCATAACACTATGTTGAGAACCATAAATAACAAAAATTGATACTTCTCTCTACCTGACCCCAAAGCTTAGCCTCCTAAGATTCTAAGGCCCTTGAAACAAAAGAGCCAAGTTAGTGCCCATGAAGAAAGAAAAGCTTTTCATTGATCAATGGTTCTGTGAGGAGTCCCTTTCTTCCACCACAGGAAGGGAGAAACCCCACTTCAATAGCTACTATGAAGCAGCTGTGTACATGAGGCAGTGATCCTAGGCTTAGAAAATGGGCTGGAGTCCTGGTGGAACAGAAAAGATATTCTAAATTCTAAACAGAAACACTTGTGTGTCTCCATGCTGACAATGGAGACAACCTGCTGAAATTAAGGATAATGGAACCCTTCACTCCCGGGACCAGTCCCCTTTCCTGCCCCAGGAAGAAAGGATCATTTAAACTTTCAGCCACATCGACATGTCTTCCTGCTTTTGTCTCAGTTTTCTATAAGATGTAAAACTGCACCAGGAACACTGGGGAGGAAAATTGAATAGGTTCTTTGCTTAGTTTGGCAAATCTCTCTCTCTCTCTCTCTCTTTCTCTCTTATTTATTATCTATCTATCTATCTATCTATCTATCTATCTATCTATCTATCATCTATCAGCTCCAAGTATCATTTTTCATCTTTTCTCACTATGTACACACCAGACATTTTCCTTTATCAATTTATGTTTCATAATTTCTTTTGAAATACAGATAAAATAAAATTATGGATTCATTGGTAACAGAGACAGTCATACACAGAGGACATGATTCCCAATCTGGAGGACTGTGAAATGCTTCTTTAGGAAGGTGATGGTGATGGGACAAGTTACTGAACAAGAGGAATCAATTCACAAATAGGGATGTGTGTGATCTGATCAGAGGAGGAAAGCATTTGCTCAGGATACAGGCAGGGAGGTGATAGAGATATTCCAGAACCCAGAGAGGTAGCTGTATTTGGGAAATAGAAAATGATGCAGAGAACCAATCACGTCAGCCTTTAGATCATGTTGAGATTCTGGAATTTTATATCACAGAAAAATGGGATTGCGAACAGTTAAGGGGAGAATTGTAATTTCTCATTCAGGAATGGAGGATATGGAAGGCAGATGGTTTCTTGGCCCAAAGATTTTAACACTAGACAAGAGACTGGTGGAGTTCAGAACAAGAGCAAGGGGACTCTGAATGACCTACTCGAGGAAAGGAAGTAGTTTTGAGTCTCTTTTAGGGAAATCTTGCATTGAGCTGCATGGGATGTGTGAGACATGGTGAGAGAGAGGATTGGCTAAACCTACATGATCAGGTTTCTCGGACCCATTGTTGAAGTCTTTTGGGGAAATAAGGTTTAGAATGTTACCTCTTGGGTGGCTTCTGGGAGGAAGTCTTCTTCCTTGAGCAATTAGGTAGAGATTCGAAGGTCTCAGACCTAGTCTGGGCAAAGGAGAGGAGAAGGTACCTCTATTGAACCCTTATAGTAATCCCTATAGTTCCTATAAGTGGTGTTGAGCATTCATATTTGCAGTTCAGAAAATCCATCAGAGGACTGTATCATAGGGTGTATTGTGTGAGAAGAGTGGAGCCATGGACAACCCTTCCAGCAGCTGTCCTTTTCAATATATGCAAGAGAACTTCAGGGTTTGTTGAGGACTCAGACTAAAAGCCCAGAAGGTTTAGTTGTGTATACCTACTGGACTAGCTATATGGTGTACTGATGAACTACTATGTCTGATTGTTTGGACGTTTCCAAATGAGATTGGCATTTGGATCAGAGACCAGGGTCAAGCAGTTGACCTCCCTAGTGTGAATGAACATTATTTAATCTAATGATGTCCCAGAAATACAAAAGGCAGAGAAAGGAGGAATTCATATTTTCTATTTCCTACCTCCCTTCTTGACCTGGAATATCTGAACTTATTGTTGTAGCCAGCAGGCTGGGATTTATACCACCAGATAAATTCCCTTGGTGCTCCAGCCTTCAAACTCAGATTCAATTACACCTCTGTTTTTATTTCTTTGTTTGGTTGTTTGTTTTTCTGGGGTGTCTAGTTTAGGCGTGGGATCATGAAACTCCCAAGTCTTCATAACCCAGTGAGCCAGTTCCTCGTAAAAAAGTTGGGTAGCTGTTTATCTATGTTATTTGGTGTGTGTGTGTGTGTGTGTGTGTGTGTGTGTGTGTGTCCTTGTGGTATTTCTTCTCTAGAGATAGTTGAATAGTAGAGATAGTGGTGGGGAAAGTAATAGAAGTGAACTTATTTGTAAGACACTTGCAGGTATACTTGGGATGAAAAGGTAGAGCCTGGCTCCTATTTTTCTCTGCTTGCAAACTGGACATCAAAAAGGAAAGAACAGATGTTTCCTAGTTGCTAACAGACTATCTTCTGCCTCAGTTGGTGTGCTTGGTCACGATAACACCTATATTAGTGTGTGAGGACACCCTAACAGCACACAAAGCTTTTCACCTTAGTCATTCTTTATTTAGCATTGTTTCTATGGTAACCTGACCACAAAGCACATTAGCTGCCTCTCTTCCTCCACCGACCTTGACTGAGTCCACAGCCACCTCCACACACTCTCTCTCTCTCTCTCTGCTGCTCCGTGCCTTCCCCATACCAGAAGCCTTTCCTACCTCCCTCATGGTGCCCACCCTAGGGGCTTTCTAGTGGTATATGCTATCTGCAGAAAAACTGACATATTTTTATAGTGTCATGTCATAACTATTTTTTGTCACCTGTATAAACCTTCCCTAATAAGACAATGGTAAATGAGTATAGAGCATCTTGCTTTGGATTCTGAGAAGAAGGGGAAAGTGTTAAATTTAGGTGAACTGGATTCTGATCATAAATACTTGCTGGAGCTCCACATCCTTAGTTTTCATTGCTCCCTACTCTAAGAAAAAGATAGAAGAGGGTTGAATTTCGGTGGAAAGGGACCACACAGGTAACATCAGTTCTCTCTGATTTGTTTTGCCAGGTGTCACACTAATCTGGATGATCACAGGTGAGTCGCTGATATAGCTATTACAGGCTGCCCTAAGAAAGTAGTTTCCCTAACTTTAGCCCCAAACCTAGGAGAGTGATTTTCCCTTTAAGAAATCTAGACCCTTCTCTTAGGCAAATGGTTGCAAATTAGGAACCAGGATGCCAGTTAATGAGGGCTAGAAGTGGAATCCACCTCCCCTAGCAGGCTAGGTATTTATGACTGTCTTGAGCCAGGCATGATTGGCAAAAGGCCCTGCTTAACTAAGATAAGAAAGCAGAAATAAGAAGTCATGCATTGCCCAAATCTTTGCCTGTCTGAGAAGAACAGAAGTGTTATTTATAATGGGACTTATCTCTTAAGGCTAGAAAACAAGAAAGTGCCCGGCTGGGATTGTTTTCACCTCCTACTTAGGGACAGACAATGTTATTTACTGTTGGGAATGTTATGGTTAAGTTAATGCATGCTGAGTCTTTGGAGATAAGCTTATGCTGTTTTATGCATAGAAACCTGGAGAAACTAGGTGTGTGTATGTGGGGGGGATTCTGGCCTTTTTTCCAAACCATGCCATGTTGCCATGCTCCGAGGCTTGAGTGACTGAGCCCATCAGCTGATGAATTTGTTATCTTTTTTGATTTTTTTCTTTTAATTTTGTTTCTTAATAAAGACTGTTGTTTGAATTTATCAATTCTCAGGTGGTTGAACTCATTACACCGCATCAGTGTTCTGCAACATGAGGTTGTTGGACTGAATGGTTCTAGGATTCTCTCAGGCTCCTGAATTCTGGGGAACTAAACTGACAGGGGAATTTGGGGTGTCTTTAGAATGAGAGAGCCATTTTTGGCTCTTGGTTGGCTTTAACTCAGGAGTTAGGGTGTTAGATGCTCGTGGTCACACAAAACTTCCGCTTCCTCAGTGGTCTCTAGGTTCTTGTCTTGTGTATTTGCAGAATAAATCCAACAGCTTTTGGTGAGGTTCAGACATATTTTATTATAGAGCTTGAGAGAAGGAAATACGGAAGAAATAGCTTCTGCATAGCAGGAGGGTTTCTGAGCAGGTAATCCACTCAGATGGGGGGTTTCTCATAGGAATAAGACTTGGCTGAACAGGAGGAAGGAGTGAGCAAGTCAGGTCAGTTCCCATGCTGTGTTCCTAGGAACCTGGCAGTCTTAGTCTTGGCTAGGGAAAAAGAGATAAACCTCTGACCCTTCTGACATTTCTTGCCTTCAGCAAGGTGGAGGCTGAGATAACTCCTTTAGCGAAAAAGAAGGAAAAATCAGATTCCCCATTACAGGCTCAAGGACACTTCCTGCTTTAAATTAAGAGAAAACAAGTATTTACTTTTGGGGCCCTTTTACCCTCAACTGTCTAATCAACTAATATCTTCTGTTCTTCATCAGAACCACACATCCTCATTGTCTGTCCATTGTGGGTATGAGAAATGCAATCAAATTTTTAATGAATGTATGTATGTGCATGTGTATATACATACTCGTGGGTGTATGCACATGTGTGTTCAGGTGAACATCTCTGTGCAGGTTCATATGTGTGTGGAAGTCAGAGGATAATCTTGGGTTATCATCCTCAGCAGCACTGTACACTTGTTTTGAGACAGGGTCTCTCATTGGCCTGGAGCTCACTGACTAGGTTCGATTAGCTGGGCAATAAGCCCCAGAGGTCCTCCTGACTCTGACTCCCCAGTGCTCAGAATATAAGTGTACATCACCAAGCCTGCTATTTTTACATCAAACTGAGGTCCTTACACTTTTGAGACAATCATTTTACTGACTAAGCTATTTTCTCAGCTCCAAGTGAAGGGACAAATACAGCTCCCTGAGCCTGGGAAAATGTTTCACGCAGGATCTTATCCCTGATAACACCTCAAAGTACCTGAGAGAATGTTTTATGTATCTGAAGGATCCTATCTCTGATAAACTCCTTTTGAAAAGAGATTAACACCCAGCGCAATCTACATTTATACGGTCACCTACTGTCTCCTGATAGATGGTCACCTAGGGAGTCGCAAACCTAGGAAAAACTTTATCTGTTAGTCCATATCACACTAAAAGTCTTTAAATAACCTCCCAGAAGCCTCCCACAGAGGACATGACTTCATACTTGGGAGAAGTCTGTTCCCTCATTGCTGAATAAAGGCAATTCCTGGTCTGAGTGAGCTACAGTCCAGTGTACTTTCTGTCTCACTTTCCTTACAGCAAGTATTTGAATCTTAAAACTTTCTTTGAACAACTCTGAACTTAAT
>PVHP010005344.1:0-14387 GCA_004024765.1 Zapus hudsonius
TTTTTAAAAAAATTTAATACCTAAACCCATCCAAATTCTAATATAAACAGAGAGGGTGAAGTTCAAGTATCAATCACACAAGGAAAACATTGTAGTAAAAACAAAATCAGAAACTCTGAAGTGCACTTGGATTTACTGCTGCCCATGGAAAGAGGTGGAGGCTTCAGGGTTAAGCAGTAAAGATTCTGTCCCCCTATATCTTGCCAGTGAGAATTGGTGATTCCTGCTGAATTTAAACTTCTTGAGTGGGGTAAGATCAGGTATATCTGTGTGAATATATGAATCAGTTAAAGTAAACAGAAATTAGCTTCCTGGGGCTTTCAATTTTCAGCATAAAATTTTAAAAAGTGAACTGAGAAATAAATTTAAACATTTTTATATTACAATAAACATCAATATATTATGGAATAGAATGCAAGATATGCATGAATTTCTGAGATAAAACAGGAGACTTCAAAGAAATTTCACACTTGATATGGACCAGTTTGGTCTGGATTGCAGAGCCCAGGGCACACACTTCATTTCCTCAGTGATGAGGGGGAAAATACAGAAAACATGATGTGTTTTTCAAAAATAGACTGTTTGGTGGATTTTTCTGAGCCCACTGGCATTTAAAAGAGGGTGGGGGGAGTTAAATTCTAACATTGCAATGAATTGTCTAATTAAATTTATAATAATTCAGGCAGAGGTGATCTTGGAATCCTGTCATAAGGTGTCACAAGCTAACATCTCTCCAAATGGATGGTAATGCATGTCCTCACCTTGGGGTAAGGTAAGGAATCACTAAGAGCCAACAGTACTGAAGACACCAGGGCCTGCTTCACATGGTGAGGGAAATCCTGGCTTTGGGATAGCAGAGTCAGAGAAGGGCTTTTAAGTTATTAGTTGGTATAATTAGTGTTCTCTGTCACTGAGGGCAACACTCCCTTAAAAATATGTGACTTTCTTTTTTTAAAAAATAACTGATTTATTTGTGTGTGTGTGTGTGTGTGTGTGTGTGTGTGTGTGTGTATGTATGTATGCTTTTGTATTGTATTTAGTTTATATGAGCAGCTTGGGAATTGAACCCAGGCTGACAGCATTTGCAAGTTAGAATGTTTAAGCAATGAGTGACTGTTCCAGCCCCCAAATATGTTACTTTCTAAACGAGGAGGTGATACTGTCTTCTCTCTCTCTCTCTCTCTCTCTCTCTCTCTCTTCATTGATTATCCACTCTCTCTCTCTTCATTGATTATCCATTCATTAAGTCCTTGTAATAGTCTTAACGTGTCTTGACACACTCAACTCTGAGACCATAGGTCACCCTCTGCTCATGTTGGCATGGCTGACCACCTTCTGTAGTTCTAACAAACTTAAGGTTTGGATTCTTATCAGGGTAGCTGTAAACATGTCAGGATTGAGGTCCATAGGTCCACTATACATGAATCTTCACATGGTGCTGGAACTTCAGATGCACACTGGACACTCTCCTATCTCATCTTTGTGGCTAAAAATGGACCCATCCACACAATATGTGAACTGCTTAATTTAAAGAAACTAAAATTGTCACCATATTTTCCTGGGAAATTTTACTACAAATGGCAGCATTTCTTTCTGATTAAGATTCTTTAAGCTTTCTCTAACTTCAACTTGTACGTTAGACAGAATCTAAGAACATTTTGCTATTGATTTTCAGATATTTAAACTCACATTGGTCATGATGTCCAGTATTAAAGGCATCAGTTCATTTATTTCCTGTAATTCAATGCCAGGGAAAGAGGTCTTCATTTTCTTTGATTCAGAGAAAGGAAATGAGCTTCAGGGAGACTTCATGACTTGCCCACATTACATGGAACATACCACATTTTAGTAATGCTCACTGTCCACTTCATCTTATTATCAACCTTTCAGTCTTCAACAAAGATGCCATTTAAATATCAAGAAGTGATACATACATGCTAGATCCACCTTTTATTCAACTTGCACAAAGACCAGTCAGGTTTAGGACCTCCTTTTGGGCACTATTATCATTTTAGAGGTAACTCAAAAGGGATATTATTATTTTAGTTCACCAGAAGGGGATATTAAGATCAAATTAACAGTGAGAACTTTATGTCCATCCTACTGAGTATACTTAAATATTTATTTTTGTTCCCTTTAAATTATAAGCAGAGACATTTTTATAAAACATATATAAGTGTATATATGAATATATATATGTACATATACTAATATCTATTATGAAAGTTATCTATGTGTTCATATGCAAACCTATAAAATGTAACATGTAAGTATAAAAGTCCATACAATGAAATGAATTTGTATACATATGTAGAGATAAGTTTCACAAGGGAGATTTATTAAGTATTTAGATAAAATTACAAATGAAATGTGAGTGAAATATAAGGCATCATTTATTGCTCACTACCAAAACACACACACATGTGTGATGCAAATGTGTGTGGTTATGTATGGGAAAGTAATATATGAAAAATCAACAATAAAATTTATTTTATTCCTAGAGACCCTAAACTTCAATGGCCTTCATGCCTTTTGTATTATACATATTAAACACAAAGAAAGCATTCTCTCATGAGTTCACCTTCTAGGACGAATCATTAAATCAATAAATCATTAGCTGATGAGTCTTGATTCACCTGTGATCCTGGGAATCTGAGATGAGAAGACACCCTTGCCCTCTCTCTCTTTAGAGAGCACTTTTTTTTTTTGTAAGACATGATGCTTTTCATCTCAGAAGAGTACAACGTCACCACTGTGGATGGAGCCTGGGTTGCCCCTTGTCAAACGGTATCTTTGGGAAACATCAGTAGTGCCAACAACCTGCATCATTCACTCTGATCATTGGCCTAGACAACTTTCAGAATTCTGTGGATTACTTATAAATGACAATCTTATAAAGTGTTGGAAAAATTCATGATGAAGATAGTAGAATTAATCACCTATGACACTTGAGATGGTTCTTTTGGTTGTTGGAATCAGATAACCCTTAAAACTCATGTGTTTTGAATTCTTGGTTCCAAGTTGGTGGCAATTTGGGAGATGGAGCCTTGCTGGAGGAGGTGTTTTACTAAAGGTGGGTTTAGGGGTGTTGTAGCCAGCTCCTCCTTTGTCAGAACTCAGCTTACTTTCTTGCTGCTTGTTGAGGTCAGCTTTCTAGTTGCTGCACAGAAAGAACCCAAATAAAAGCGGCTTGTGGAGGAATGGGTTTATTAGGCTTACAGACTCGAGGGGAGACTCCATTCTGGCAGGGAAAATGACGGCATGAGCAGAGGGGTGGACATCACCTCCGCCACAGCACTGGAAATAGCAGCAGGCAGGTGTGCCAAATACTGGCAATGGGAAATCTGGCTTATAACCCCCAAAAGTCCACACCAACAACACAATTCCATCGAGTTTGTCAAACTCAAACTGCGGA
The DNA here is from genome assembly GCA_004024765.1 of Zapus hudsonius. Taxonomy (NCBI): domain Eukaryota; kingdom Metazoa; phylum Chordata; class Mammalia; order Rodentia; family Dipodidae; genus Zapus; species Zapus hudsonius. Next base: position 3,416 of record PVHP010005344.1, read on the forward strand.
TTGATTACCTAGAACACATTCATTTGTTTGTGGGGGACACCTGGATCAAACCATGACACTGCTATTTTCCACCTCCTGCAATATGAAACAACGTCCAGCCTTCACTCATGCTATGCGTCCCTTGTCATCATGGAGCTTCCCCAGTAGACTGTAAGCCAAAATAAGCCCTTTCCTCCCATCAGCTGCTTTTGGTCAGGTGTTTGGTCCCAGAAACATGAAGGTAACTACAGTACATCTGAAATTGTCAACATCTTAAAAAAATCACGTAGACATAAAAACCATGTCTGAGTTTCCTCTTAAAATTGTTCTGAAGGTAACACACCTGAAACATTCAGAATTTATGGCACATAGTAAGAGCTCAGTAAATATTAATGATGGCTTAATAATTATCAGTTGTATTCAAAGGTTCACTACCCTTGGCCAAAAGCTTTGCATCAAGAATTATTGGCCTTCGATATAATACAGTGGTGTTAAAATGGAAACTGAGCTGATGTAGGCTGATGAACACAAAAATGGGAGGCAAATATATTCACACTGCTCAGATGTGAAAGTCATATGCCTTCATATGCCATGCACCTAAAGGGCTTAGTGTCAGTCTGACTGCCCTTCCTCACCTGTGGGAGTCCCACATTTAGGACTGTGGCCGGGCATCACTTTAAGTGGAATTACAGGTGGAAGGTTGATTTGGGACTAATAAATAGCCTTCAAGGGATTTCTCTAAGAGGTCATTAACTCTGTACATTTGCAAGTTGAGCCTGTGCATCCTTTCACGGGTCCACATCACTATAACCATGTTCATCCATCTCACAGTGAGGAAAGTGAAGAGAAATGAAAGTGTGCCCAGCAACACTGAAAAAGATGAAGGGGACAAACTAGATTACAGATTGATAGTGACAGTGCTTATGAAGGTTTGTGTAGTAATACGAGTGTGTGATGGCATCAGTGATCTGTGTGTATTCACATAACTCGATTTGAGAAAAAAATTAAAATAGTAATAGTTTTGAGGTGATTTCCTGGCATGCATGTGCACTTTGTTTTTAATTTATTATTTTATTGTTTATAATTAGAAACACTGTATGAACAAGCCTTGTGTTGGTACCCATATTTCCCTCTTCCCTGGTCCCAATACAACCCACTGAGTGCCCTTCCTCAGTGGGATTGATGGAATGGTCCATGGGATTGAGGGCTATGAATTTTATCAGCAGTAGCCAGTTTTTTATGTTATTTCCCTCACCATGGCTTACTATCTTTCCACCCCTCTTCCACAAAGTTCCCTGAGTCATGGTGGGTGAGTTCTAAGTCTGCTTTCATGTTGAGCTCTTAAGAGTCTCTGAGTTTCTGCTTTGGACTATTTTGAGTATCCTCGGTGTCTGTCTCTATTACCCTATCATGGGTTGTCTGACTTGCTGTGGAGGTACTTCTCTTGCTCATCTCACCACTTCCTCTATGGCTTCCTTTGGGCCCTACATGATGAGGTAGGGGTGGTTCATCTCTTGCTTGGGTACCAGCCATCATCCCAGGTCCTATTGGTGGAATTGGGTTGTCCACAGTTCTCACTGCCTTCTGAAAAATACAAACAGAATCTCCAATGGAGATCAGTACAGGTTACATTGTTAATTTGGTGAGATTCCAATGGGTGTAGCCTCTATTTAGGACCATGATTATATTCTCTTCAATGTATTCTTTTGCCTGTATTCTTTCCTCTGAAATGCTTTTTTGAGCTGCTCTCTAGTTTTCTACTCTGGAAAAGTATGTCAGAGGTTTATTTTTTTTTTATTGTTGCTGTTTTTTACTTTTACTGATAAAAAGATTGGCTACTATGAAAGCCCATGACCTGAGCTCAGCCCACATATGAGTTTTGTTTTATTGTCATTTTCTTTCACTTAAAGGCTGCAGTTTCACCTTGCGTTCCTCTTTCATCAAAGAGCTAATCGAAAACTTTAAAGTTCTCCACTGAAAGTTCTTGATCCCTATCATTCTGGTTGATATGTTTCTAGTTTTAATACATTTTGATCATATTAGCTTTTATATTTATATCTTATTATTTTTTTGTTTATTTCTATAGCCCTGTTTTTGGCCATAGATGTTAGAGAAAGTATTACATTCCCTATTTTCAAGATGTAAATTTGAATATAATTCTTGTTGATTATTTTTTTTCTATTTAGATTTTGAGACCAGAACCCCATGTAGTCCAGGCTTTCCTGAAACGCTTTGCATAGTAGACATTAACCTTGAACTCCTCATCCTTCTGTATCCATCTCCTAGGTGTTAGGATTACAGGTATGAAGGACCACACCTGGCTTATGTGGTGCTGAAGTTCTAAACCAGGGCTTTGTGCATGCCAGGGGAGCACTGTCACAAGCTGCCTGCATTCCCAGCTTATTTGATCTCCCATCTGGTTATGCACTCATGTTCAGGTGACCTTCCTTATTCCACAGAGATGAAGGAAACTGTCGTACGTCAAGCTTGGATCCTTATATGTAACCCTGCCTTTCTAAGGTGATTATTGTACTGTTAGGAAGCTGATGACATGTCCAGGTATTGTGAAGGACTGGGTTAACATGACAAAGTATTCTTTTTCATGCATTTGATCATTTTCATCAATTCCTCTTCTATGGTTGGTATCAGAATTGTTCTGCTTCCTAGGTCATCGCACACCTCTCTGGAGTCCTTTATGTTAAGTGTTACTTAATTTCTTTAATTTAAGTTTTTTTTTCTATAGATCATGTAAATCTTGCCTGATGAACCTCTTTTAAGTTTTCATAGACTCTTAGAAGCTTGATTTCCTTCAGTCATTTGTTAACCTTTATTTTATTTTTTGTTAATATCTTTATACATTGTATGAGCAAATCTTGAGAAGATGTCCCCATTTCCCTCCTATCTGACCCCTACCCACTGGGGTCCTTCCTCTGTGCACATACTAGATTTGTCTATAGGTTAGGGGGTTACAAACTGCACCAGAGGTAGCTAGTTTTTCTTTTTCTTTTTTTTTCCTCCATTGTTGCTGAGGGGGGCAATGTCTCTGGATATTCTTCCCTTCCATGGCTCTTACATTCTATCTGCCTCCTCTTCCACTCAGTTCCCTCAGTCATGGTGGGTGAGTTTTAAGTCTGCTTTATTGTTTAGATCTGAAGTATCTCTGGACCTTTGCCCTGGGTTGTATTAGGTATCGTTGGTGAAAAAAATGTTTCATCAATTATAATCTCATTAGATACTGCTATGATAACTGTGCTTCTTTCTTTATATGATATATATGTTGTTTTCTTAAACTTTTTACATGGTATTTAGAAAGATTTACACTTTTGATCTAGTGCTAACTTTTGCAATTTTATCAGACCAGATAAAAGTCTTGTTTCTTATTTAGCTTTCAGTCTGATTTATCATTTTTCCTTGTGTCCTTTAATGTCCACTGCTTGTTCATAAAATAATGAAATTGCTCTTTTTAATTCCTGTCCCATATTTCCCATTATTTCATTATCTCAATTGGAATTTGTCACAGCATAGAGGCTTTTTCCTTATGAAGATTCATTTTTCACCATCATTTTTAAGTCTTTGAAAGATTTTATATATTTTCAAATGTACTCCATCACTTTACCATCCATTAATTTTTTTGAGCAGCCACCACTCAGGAGATTCTATAAGCAAGGCTGGAATGACATGCTCTTTATATCTTTAGAAGCTTGACACACTGTCCATGGCTTTGGGATATATTTGTTTATAAGATTAAATTGTCACACTAAATTAACAGAAAAAAAATCTTTTCCACTTTTGTCTCTGCCTTGTTTTCTATGCTTTTTAAAAAGAGTTTGATACCAATCTAATTTTTTCCCAACGCAAATTCTTTGATCTTTTTGTTTATAGTGTGTGAGGATTTAATCTTTAAAATCTCATACTTCTGAAGGGAACAACTTCAGAGTTGGTTATTCCAATTTCCTCTTCTTTCATGACCCAGTGTGGATTTATTTACTTCCTATTACTAGCAAGTTTCCTTGAAGTAGTTTTAAGTATTATTTCTGCTCCATTACTTTAGTTGTTTTTCTTTAGGGAACTTAATGATTATATATGTAAGTCTAGTCTTTACTTTCTTGTTCATTTCCCTTCCTTATTACTAAAATTTTCACTCCCTTAGTTGCTCTTCCATTTTTTTTCAATAGATTTTATTTCATCTTCAGTTGACTCTATTTTCTTTGAATGCATATAAATTTTTCCTTATTGCAATTTGTTTTCTCAAAATTCTCTGAAGAGTTCAATTGACCTTTTTATTTTCACATATTTATGTTCCTTTCTGTTTGTTCATTGTTTTTGCATGCATTTTAATATGTTCATTTATTTTTGTGTGAGCAGAGAGAAAGAGAGAATGAGAGACAGAGCTTGTGTTTATGGGCAGGCTAGGGCCTCTAGCCTCTGCAAAGGAACTCCGGATACAAGAGCCACATAGTGCATCTGGCTTTTTATGTGGGTATTGGAGAATCGAACTGTAGCTAGCAGGTTTTGCAAGCGAGTGCCTTTAACTGCTGAGTCATCTCCCTAGCCCAATTTTTTATTTATTGACTTTTGATTCAAGTTGATTTTGTAACTCCTCAAATTTGCTTGATCACAGTTAGTTTGGGTGATGATTTACAGTTTGCCCCAGTTTTGTACTTTGGGGATGAGAAGCATCAACAATTGATAAATGATACATGTTTCCTGAGTTATTGACTTCCTGCTTTGCTAACCTTCTGTTTTCCGTTTTATTTATTTTTTGTGGGATTTGTGTGTTTTCATGGTCACATTCTGTATCTGTACAGTACACCTCCAAGTGCTTTGTGGGACAGCTTGTTTGGATTTTTTGCACATATAGGGATGGTCTTGCAAGGTGACCGAGTTCCCTGCTAAGGCAGCTTCACTCTAATCGTACAGTTTCCTTTTGTCTTGTTCATTTTACATCCATAGATTTTTCTCCATTCTCTCTCTTGGCTTTCTGCCATCCTATATTTTAGTGATAATTTTCCCTTATTCTTTCTTTCTTTTCTATCCTCTATAACCATATTGCCTTGAAGTTACCTGAATTCTATGATTTCCTCTCTGCAACCTGTGCTCTGGTAACTCACAATGATTTTAACTAGTTTAAGACTTCTTTATATTGAGTTAGTAGTTAGGAGCGGAAAGTTAGCCTCATATTTGGCCTCTCCTTCACTTCCTGCCCTAAGCAAAACTGACCTAGAATATATCCTGTAGTGGAGGAAGTACCGATTTCATGTTCTGAGGTTTGATCATTTTTCCTTTTACTCACCGTCATTTTGACATCTACAAGGTTGTTATGTTAGCTGTTAGTTTGGAGTTGACTTTGTCTCTTTGGCTGGCTAATGTTTGTGGGAATCCTTACAGGCAGGCTTGTCCATAATGCCTTTGATTGGTCACTATTGGGGGAGGTTGATAAGTCTGTAGATACCAGCCCTGAGATGCACTATTGTTTTTGTATACCCTGAGCATAGTTAAGCAGACTTCTCCCAAATTTCCTGGCTTTAATGTGTGGAAAAAGAGGATATAAAGTCTACTGCAAGTGTGATTTTAGCTATTTATTCTATTGAATTTTGGTGCTTATTTCAAAGATTGTCAGTTCAATGTTGTTTGGTGTACAATTTTGTTCGTTAAATTCTTATGAGAATTGTATGTTTTCAGTTTTAAAATACACTTTTTTTGTTATTTTTAGGCTTTATTCTGTAATTTAAATATTTGAGTATGAACATCATGACTTTCTAGATTTTTGCCAATTTTTAAAATTTCTCAACATTTTGAGTATTTATTAAAATGTATGATTAGGTATTGTATATCACAAGGTAAGTGCCTTTGGTATTTTTCTTCTTTTAGTTTAATTTCCATGGCAAAGTAATTTTCTTTTAAAGAATAGATTCAGCCAGTTTAAATCACTGGCATGGCAAACATGCACAGCCTAATCATTAATATCTAAGTAGTAATATATTTTACCTTAATCATTCATATTAATATCTTAATGTCATTTCATCAACTTTTAGGTAGGTTTGTGAGATTTCTTATGTATTTATAATTATGATATTCAAGAAATGTTACACTATTTTTTACTATCTTTAGAACATATGCCTCAAACATTCATTTTTGTTTATTTACTTATTTGTTTTAATAATTATTTATTAGAGAGAGTCAGACAGATGAGAGAAACAAAGTGAAGAGAAGCAAGCCAGCTCCTCAAGCAACCCCAAAGGAATTCCATATATATAAATTTGGCTTTAGGAGATACTGGGGAACTATCCTGGACCATCAAACTTTTCAAGCCAGCACCTTGAACCACTGAGTAATCACTCCAGTCCTTATGTCAAAATTTTAGACAGTTGCTTTTAAAAACCTAGCTTGTCACATCTATCAATATGTATATATAGAAGAACATATGTGAGTAAAATATATAAAAATAGAATAGTAAACAAGTGTGAGTATAACCAGATATGAGGGGTTAAAGGACCCATGTGGCATGTGAACCGAAGAGGGGGACGATGGGAGGAATGAAATCAGGGGAGTGAAAAGGGAAAGGGCAGGGAAGGCAGGCTGAGAATCCACTAAAACAGTTTTTATTTAGTTTTTTGAATCTTTTTTAAAATATTATTTATTTAATACATGTTAAAAACAATATTTTATTGATAACCTCCATACATATTCCATGACATATATCATGATAATAATCTCTTCCCAACTTCTTTTTTCCCCTTCCAAAATTCCGCTTCCATTGAGTCTCTTCTTTCCAACCAATCTCACTTCTATTTTGATGTCATTATTTTTTCCCTCTTGTCATGAAGGTCTTGTGTAGGTACAGTGTCAGCCACTGTGAAGTCATGAGTGCCATAGTCACTTTGTGTCTGGAAGACTGTATTCCCAAGCCTACCCCTCTTCCTTTGGTTCTTACAGTCTTTCCGTACCTTCTCTTTAATGGCCCCTGAGCCTTGAAGTGTGAGGTAGGGAGCTCTCATCTAGTGCTGAACACTCAACTGTCCTTTCTTCTTAGCACTTTGATTAGTTTTGAGTCCCCCCCCCCCAAGTGGTCACTGCCGCTGAAAAGAGAAACTTCTCTAAAGCTGAGAGGAACATTAAAATGGACATAAACCTAAGTATTTAGAGGGCACATTGGTGAGCATAATATATCCATTTCTCCAGACAAGAAAAGTAGGTTCCTCTTAGGGTTTATGATCTCCCCAGCCATAGGTTTTTGTTCAGGTCTTGAGTACCTGGCATGAATTCATGTCTAAGAAGAGAGCAATTGATGCTCCCCATAACAGATATGGTAACTTTGCACCAGTTGTACATTGGCCTGGTTGCCAGCCATAAAGCTCACATGGTCACTGCTGATTAAGATTATTGATGGCTTTTCTCCCCCAACAGGCTTTATAGCTCTTTTCAGCATCCTGACAGCCAGTCAACAGATAGGATAATCCCAGTTCTGTTCCAGCTTGATTTCTCAGTGACCGGCAGCTCAAGAATGTCGAGTTTTCACCAATAGGATCTTACCATCTCCTTCTGGTGGGAAACTCAGAGCCTATAACATTTAAACAAATTCTTCTAGATAATTCCAAGACTGTAATACTGAAATCTCTGCATGCCAGTTAATAAAATAAGAGATCTTTGACCTGGCATCTTCAGCCACCGATTTTTCTTATTTAATGATTTCATTAATACATTACTATGTCTGCACTTTAAAGGGTGGTGTTATGCAATGAATTAGATTTTTGTTTTCTCCTAACCATGTAACATTTCTTTCCATATGTGCGCTCTGTGTAGTTTCTACATCTTCCGATGGAATTCTCTTGCACTGTGGCCCGTGACCTTATTAAGCCCACTGAGAAAAGTCACTTTATGTTTCCTGCTCTACTGGCCCTACTCAGATATTGACTGTCTCAGGGTTGACACAGTGGTTTGTTTGTTTGTTTGTTTGTTTTAAAGTGCATATAAGGAAAATATTCCCAGGTTCTTGCATGCTGAGAAGCACTAGTCAGGTGATGTAAAAATTGATTGACATCTGATCTAGGTATGGAATTTACAGGTCACTCCATGTTTGAGGGATCTGTGGTCATTGCCCTTCTCTGCTGTTGAACATTGCTGTTGAGAAGCAACAACTCGTTACCCTTTTCTTCTTATAAGTGAATTGTTTTTTTCTCATGGTCACCCGAGAATTATTATTTTTTTTTTTATAAAAAACACACTCTTCTAGTGAAGCATTTTTATTATGAACCATTTCAGGCTTAATCGTTATTGCTATTCAGTAGCACAGGTTAATATGTAGAAATAATTTCTTTTTTGTACATATGAAATGGATGTTGTCAAGTCATAACTTTAAATATTTGATTTGTATGACATTTATAAGGACTCAGATGTCACGGAAGATAATACTTCTATGTCATGTTTTCATCCTTTGAAAAATGTTCATTTATTTCTAGTTTATTTTGCTTTTTCATTTTTTGAAGATTAAGCTATTTATTCAATTTAACAATAGAATTTTTCATTTGCAATGATCACTAAAATATAGTTGTTGGGAAATATTGAGCATTCCTTAATTCAGAATATACATGAAGGAAGGTATACAATTTCAAACAAAAACGTGCAAATAATCATTTAAAGACTCACAGCTACATACTTTTAAACATTTCCTTTTTCCATATTTATTGTCAATAATTAGATACATTGCATAAGCAAGTCTTATGATGGTACTCACCATTTCCTTCCTCCCTGTTCCCACCTTTCTATGTGGGCCTGCTGGTAGGGGATTACGGGTTATACCAGAGGTAGCCAGATTTTTTTTTTCTCTCTCTCTCCCCCACTATGGCTCTTATAATCTTTCCATCCCCTCTTCTGCTCAGATCCCAGAGTCATGGTGGGTGAGTTTTAGGTCTGTTATACTGTTGAGGTCTTAAGAATCTCTGGATTTCTGCTTTAGATTGTGTTGGGTATCTTCAGTGTCTGTCTCCATTGTTCTTTCACAGGTTATCTGACTTGCTGTGGAGGTAGGTCTTTTGCTCATCTTGACACTTCCTCAAAGGATTCATTTGGACGCTGTATCATAAGTTAGGGATGGTTCATCTCCTGACAGGGTGACAGGCAGCATCTCTGGTGCTGTTGGGATTGGGTTGTTCATGGTTCTCTCTGGCTTCTGAAAGAAATAAACAGAATCTTTAATGGAGAGTGAGATCAGTATAGGTTAAATGAGACAAAATGTTAATCTGTCAAGATTCTCATGGGTGTAGCCTTTATTTAGATCTCTCTGGTTAGTGGGGAATTTTGTCTTATTGACTACTGGTCTCATTATATATTGCTCATGAACTTTTATATTTCACCTATATTTCTCTAATTTTTATTCTATTTACTACCTTTGTTATTTAACCTAAATCTTGCTATATAACCTTTCGGTTTTGTTTTTGTTTTAACGAAAGTGTCTCCTTCTAACCAAGGATGACTTGTACCTTACTCCATAGCCCAGGCTGGCCTAAATTCATGGTGATCCTTACTTTTACCTCAACCTGTATTTAGCTGGAATTCTAGAAATCAGCCACAACATTGAGCTATAACTTTCTTTGACATATTAATGGGTATGTTATTGCTGCATAGCATAGTTAAACATATTATCTTTCCTCCATCATAGTGAGATATTTGTTCTATATGCTTATTTGTATCTTGGGAGTATTTTCTGATAGTTTTGCTTTATTTTTTTCTTCATGGCTTTCTGTGGTTATTGCTTTTTTATTTTTAGTAATTTTATGTGAGATGAATTTCTCGGGTTTTAAATAGATTCATTAAACTGGTATGTAATAGTTCCAGCTCCTTGGTCTAATGTTATTTATTTATTTGCACATGTATCACATGTATGCTCCCTTGTGTGGTGCCCCATGTATTCACCTGCTTCAGGGTGTCTCTTCCTACAAAGCTGAATGTTGGGCGTCTGACTCCATCCCTCTTCAAAAAGCCCTTGTTTTGAGCAGGAGTGTCCAACTGATTCCAGAGACTGTCATTTTCTGCAGATTTGGTGATTACTTGTTCTCTGCTTCCCAGCTGTTTTCATGAGCTTTAAACTTGTGTGGGTATCAGGTCCCTCCCAACTCTCATGCTCTGATGCACTATTGTTAATAAAACTGGGGGCTGGAGCAATGGCTCAATTGTTAAAGACACTTGCTTCCAAATCCTGGTGGCCCTGGTTCAGTTCCCAATACACACTTAAAGCCCGATGCGCAAAGTGGTACTACACATGTCTGAAATTTGTTTGCAGTGGCAGGAGATGCTGGCACGGCCATAGTCTCTCTCTCTCTCTCTCTCTCTCTCTCTCTCTCTCTCTCTCTCTCTTTCTCTCTCTCTCTCTTGCTCTCGCTCTGTCACTCAAACAAATAAGATATTTTTAAATATAAATAAAATTTGTTTTTTTGCATATGCGTGCATGCATAGACAATTGTCTACCCAGTGAATCAAAGCTGATCAATATGCTAGAAGTCCCTTTGATGTTATTTTTGTTTCTTTTTTCCTTGTGAGGCTTCTCTTTGTGGCAGAACCACAAAAATGCTTCATACACATATAACTCTTTTGTGTATTTCTTCAATTACCATCTTCTTCCATGTTGCTCGGCTAATTCCTTGATGTGTGCAGCACAAGATATCACTGAAAGCTACAGTGCTTTCTTTAATTATCAACTCACACTTTAAAATGCTGGTTATTACTTCATCATTAAATTAATAAATTGATAAACTCACTTCCCCTGAAGGAGTTTATAATTTATCTGGTATTACAACACAAATGAAGAAAAGTAAATTAAGCAAGTAATAAATATTATGTGATGTCGTAGGCAACAGGATTTTAGAGAATTAAAGATCTCCCTGTCATCCAATGCCCCAAACAGAACATGAGACAATATTTAGGACTACAAATAAAGAAAAAATAATAAGATGCAAATGATAACTCATTAGAAAGTCATTTTCTATGGTGCCTGATA
>PVHP010005344.1:14487-65310 GCA_004024765.1 Zapus hudsonius
GTGTGCCAATGCCTCCAGCCACTGCAAACAGACTTCACATGCATGCACCACTTGGTGCATCTGGCTTTACATGGGCACTGGGGAATTGAACTTGAGTCATTAGACTTTACAGTCAAGTGCCTTAACCACTGAGCAATCTTCCCAACTCTTATCACTCTTGCTTAAACTGCATTTTCTTCTTTAGGATTAATTCATTTTACTTCCTAAAATGTATGTCCAACACTCGTTTAGACTCCAGTTATAGATGATAAAACATCTATAACTAAAATATTTAGCTTTAAAAATTATTAATTCTGTTTAACACAAGCCTCCCTACAGAACTTGAGGCAGGTTGGCTTCAAGCATCTGATGTTTCCAATAGGCTCTGATATCATCTGGGTTACTTTGTTAGAAATACCTTTTACATATTTACATTCTCTAGAGGGCCATCAAAAATGTTTCCATTATCTGTATAATTTTGAAATTTCAGAAAGATATTTCTAAGTTTATTTTAATTTTTTTTGTTTTTTAACTCCTTCTTGAGCTGTAATATTACTCAGTCCTCTGGAATTTTGATATTTTATGTGTTTGTACAGTCCATTTTCCCACCCATTTTCCAATGACCACTTACTTTCCAGAACTTTTTTTGGTGTATATCAAAAGTGCACATATAATTTTATGTATCTGTTCTCTTAGGTTCTGGAAAGATTACTCATTAGTTTCACATTGTCTCTAAACTCTTTTTTTCACTCATGAAGTATTTGAAAAGTCCACTCTTCAACTTTCCTATTGAAGAAGTAAATATTGAGATTCTAAGAATTCACTTTGTGTTGTTTTGGTGGATGTGTACAATATTGACTGTAATATCTTGTCTGTTCTAATTTGGCTAATTCTGTGAATACAGTGTTCTGTTTGCCAAGGTACCTCTCTTCCCTCCATGGTGTAGCTCTCCCCACATACCTGGTTATGTTCCTTGCTGTTATTTGCTATCCTTTGTTACCTTTCTTGTAATGTTGTATGTGTTTGCTCAGACTCCATGGACTGTGGGCCAGGTCATACCACTGCGATTTGCATTGATGTCAGGACAGACTTACAATCAAAGAGAGGTGCGGATTGTTGACTGGTTTATTCTCTATGATATTCTCCCTAAGATTTATCAGCTTTTCTAATCACTCCCTTGTTGGTCACACATTATGCTTGTTTGAACCCACGCAGCATGGTTGCTCAGTGCTTTGGTAAAAGTTTGAGGGCGATGCAAGAGGCAGAGGTGCCCAGATGTGCCAAGTAAACAGTCACCTGATTGCACTGCCTCCTGTTGGCCACTCTTGAAATTACCACTTTTAGGGATTTCTTGGTTTGTCCACTCAGGCTCAGGTTTTGCTCATATGGCTTGTTATTTTTTTTTATTCAGTGTGACAGTGTATTCATGTTATTTATGAAATGTGAACAACCTCTTATGACAGTTCACCTTAGGATTTTTTGACTTTGTGATATTATGAAAGCATATGCATCCAGTCTAAATCATGTTTTGAACTCTAGACTTTTCCCAGGTTACCATTTTACTACCATTCTCTCTCATGATGTGACATTGAACTCCAGCACACAGACAGCCAGTTCTGTGACCATGAGAACAAATATCAAATACCCAACAGTGCTGTGTGGAGCTACGCCAAGATGTTCTGGTTAGGCGATTTTCATGCATTTTCAGCTTAAGATGTTTTCACCGTACCTTGCGTTTATTGAGATTATCTAAGTAGAAAAGAATGGATATTTTCTAAGGATCACATACATTGAGGATGTGTGTTATCTGCCTTCTTGATTGTGTAAAGTGGGACTTAGATGTCGGACTCCACTTGTCCCTGTACGACCATTTCCAATATGGTCTTATCAATGTGGCTTTTTTTATATCATGTATCCGTTTAATTATTAGATGAGAAAAACCATTAACCTTTGCAAGCTGGATAGATCAATAATTCTTACTTCCAAAGAAACTCAAATAATGCAGGCGCTCGGGCATCCAGAGTGGGTGACAAGCTACCATTTTCCCTCTTCACAGCATGAGTCCTCTTTAGAACAGAGCCTCAGAACTTATAATGGTCCCCACATAAAAATAAGCACAATCCCAGTCAACTAGCCCTGTTAATAAATCAGAGAAATCTGCCATTCACAGGCTGCTTCCACAGTATATAAGAGGGCATAATTCACTCCTCACAAACACTTAATACTGCATTTCCGCCATTTGCAATCTGATAATATTCAAATACTATTGCTGTATTATGCAGCTCACAATTGCAGATGTGATTCCATAACAGCCTCACACTTTGGCATGCATTATGTAAGTTGCTATAAAATTGCCTGTCTTAAAACTCTTCCTCAATTGCTACCCACTATCATCGTTCCACACACAGAGCTTCGGGAACATTAAAAATTTAGCTTCTTCCCTATTTAGCAGGTTTAGCAAAAAGGAGCCAAACAGACAAACAGATGTTCTCTTTTCTGAGTCCCCAGGAGGTCTGAGGCAAAATAGAGAGACCCTGAAAGGGAGACAGCGATGACACTGAGCACGCATTTATTCAGATTTTAAAAGAAAAGAGAATAGATCCTGCTACTGTGTTGTCTGAAAAAGGAACTGCTCTGCCTTTGCATTGGGTAATGTTCCTCTGCACTGGATGGACTTTCCAAGAGGTTTGATGCTTATAAAGGTGAACTTGATGATCTCCTGGTCACTCACGTGTCCCAAACATAGGTTTCTGGAAGATAAGGTGATGTGTGCAACTTCTATCAGGAATATTAGATAGATAGTGACTCAGAGACTATAGAGTCAAGGACTAACCCCTTGCATCCTCAGTGTGCCTGATTGCCAGCTCCTTTAGCACCAGATACATGGTGTGATGATGTGTCAATCCAATTATTAACTTGAATGGACCTAGGATCACTTAAGGCCATCTCTTCCCAACTCCCAAGACTGTCAGCACTTATCTGTGGCAGCCCATACCTAAAGCATCCCAGGAAGAGGCAATGCTGTTTGCTTGCCTGCCTTTACTGGTGGTGTGTCCCTCCTGCTGCATCTGACCCTAACGTAGAATCCAAACTGCGCTGCCATTACAATCCAGCTTCCTTGGCTTTCCAACATGGACGGAAGACCAATTACTGTCCGAGAATCTTCTGGTCATCAGTGCAGATTGTAATTCTTGATGCTTCATGGACTGAGCAGCTATGGGGTTTTCAGCCTCCTCAGCATTCAGCTGACCATTGTTAGAATTTGCTTGCTCTTTTGAGTACTGTAAGCCTTTCTATTGTAGATCCTTTTCATCATGCATGAGTGTGTGTGTGTGTGTGTGTGTGTGTGTGTGTGTGTGCGCGCACATATGCATATGAGTGTATATATGTATTCTGTCATTTTGTTCCTCTAGAGAACCTTGTCTAATTCACATATCTTCCATTCCAAAACACACAAAATATACATCCAAACATGAACACTTCTTAAGACAAAGTGGTGTCAGAATTCTCCTTCACCTAAATGGTAAAAATGATCAAACATTGGTTCAATGACAAGATTTGATAGAAGGGGATAAAATCCAAGGTTCCTTTTTTACAAGTTAGGAAGGTCAAACAGCCAGTCAGAAAAGGATTAAAATAAGTGTACTGAAGATCATTTTGTAAGTAAGGCATTAATTATCCTAGGAAGATGTTGAAAGGAAAGAAAGGAATACCTGGATGGAGTACTGGTTACTAACGCTAGCCACATAAACTCGGGGACAGGACACAGCTTCAAGTTTGATAAAATTTGGGTAATAGCTATAAGAGTGCCAGCCTCAGCCACAAGGACCGCTCTGCTGGGGAACAGGCACAAGTTTGTATTACACACTTTCAAGTCTTTGGGCTTAGATCAATGAGAACTTGAAAAGGAAACTTGTGAAGGTAACATAGGCAGATAACACATCCAGACAGATGGTTTGCCAATTAGTCATTAAGATTTTTTTCCTTCTTCCCCCCCTTCTTGCTTGGTTGCCCTTCGCCTTTGAAGACCACAGAGCAATTGCAGCTGACTCTCTACACGTAGGTGTGGGGGAGAAGATGAAAGAAGGCTGAGAAACACATGATCTTTCCCTGAGCAGGCTTGTTGGCCAAGATCTGTCATTTCTGTTCCCTGTTTGATTTATGTTCCTGGTTATCAGGAGACCAGTTAATCCACTCTGACAGTAACTGACCGCTTCCATGAAACTGCAGGGAAACTCACCACCCTATCCATTGTGGCTCAAGGGATGTCTCTGACAGTTTGGGAAAGATTGTCTTGAAGGAGGGTAGCTATAATAAAGAGAGAGAGAAAAGCCTGCTGCTGTCATCAGACCCTTTCTCTGAAGAGCTGGTGAGGGCAGGTAGGGGACTTGGAGAGTGTGAAGGCAAAATAGAACCAAAAGCCAAAGCAAATAGCAAACACAGCTATGGGGCGGGAACATTGTATTTTGTTTCAGTATTTTTTCTGATTGACCTGAAAGTATCTGGTTGTGATGTTCACAAAGATTTTTTTTTTAACAATTGGGTATTTTAATTTGAGGTCCCTCAGTTTGCTGGTATTTTTGATAAATTCAACAGTTATGGGAGTTGAGCAATCACTTAACTATCTATTTAACTCATTCCATTTTAATCTGTAATTTATTTACATAAGAAATAGAATTAAATAACTGTGATTGCTGGATTCAGGGTGCTCCAGTATTCTAAGGGCCTGAACTGGGTGTGTGTCGGGCTCTGTTCTAGATTTTACTCTCATTGGTTCTGAAAATGGGTGAATCACGTGTTTCAGGGGCTATTGAGTTTTTGTTCTATATACCAAGTGTATACTCATACCTGGTCTTTGGGAGTTTCCACAGTAATTTGGTTTGGCTCCCTACCATCAATGTAAAGATTTACAAGAGTAGTTAGGGAAATGCTATACAAAACCAGGGAAGTTGGTGGGAAGTGGAAAAATTGGAAGCCCCAAGTCCTGACGGGAGCTGTGTTGGTGTGTTAGGTACAGAATACAAACATTACATGGTGGGAACTTGATGGCATGGAGACAGTTAACTACTTGTGCATGTATACTTTTGGGTCAGCATTTGCTATACCTCCTTTTTATGTTGGAAACAATTAGAAAATGAGTTATTTCATTGCATATACAAAGGAAAAACCACTCTAGCATATACGTTAAGAAATCTTAAAGTGTAGTGTTTTTCATAGTGGTCATAATTCAGGTTATATTTGGACATTTGAACTACGCTGAGCTCTTCAACTGAGGGCTCTGTGGGATATGATTCCCTTGAGGTCTATAAGATGTCTGAAGCTGTAAGCAATATTTAATATAAATGTATTGAATCTTTAAAGAAATTAAACTATGCATGCTGCCACATGTTTGTGATCCCAGCACTAAAGACATCAAGGAAGGAAGTTTCTTGTCAGTATAAGGGTTACATAGTAACTATGAAGCCAGACTGAACAATTTATCAAACGTTATCTCATAAAATTTTTTGAAAACATTCAAATCATATGAAGATCAGTTTTTAAAAATGATTTTTGAAAATGTGACTTTCACATTTTGTATCCATTTCTTGGTCATGGATAGGACTGTAGCTGTAGACATGGACAAAAATAAAGACCACTCAGACAGACGAAGAGAGGGAGGGAGAGGGAGACAGAACAGTTCTGGACACTCCAAGGGCGGTTTCAGATGAAAGGTTGAACAATCATTTGATAAATCCAATGAAAATTAATGACAGTTTTTCCATTCTCTGTACACTTATCAATCCAGTTAATAAATAAGTGGCTACTAGGGAAATGTATTAGGTACTAAAGAGACATCAGAGAATGAGATAGATCCAGGAGGTTGACCCCTGTCTTCAAGAACTATATAATTACACAGAGAACGAAGCCAGTGAACAAGTAATTTCAATCAAAATGAGAGTTATGAAAGGGTAAAGGGGAAAACTAACTTAATCAAAAAGACAGAGAAATGCCTTAATAGATGTCCTTTATAAAATGTCCTTTAACCTACAATGTCCAAATGGCAGGAGTACATCAGACATTGGTCAGAAATTCTGGCTGCTCTGAGCACCTGACCGTGGCTACAGATAAGAGGAAATACCCTCCATTTTGGGTAGATGTACCTGGGAACTATGTATATTCAGACTGAGGACCAGAGGCTAGAAAGCACATGTCCAAGATAAACAAATGTCTGAACAATCTGCCTGAGCATGAAGATGGGGTAGGAACCATAATGAACACAATTTTCCCTGGAATACCCTGAGTTTGAGAGACTTAGGCATTTATAGTGGAATTTACTGGGCATGCCCTGGTTTTGTGGAAATTATAGCATTAACAAGGCAAGAGTATTTACCATATTAAAAAAAAGAAGAATTTGTGTGCTATTCACTTTCTTAATCAGAAAACCAAAATATTTTAAAAAACTAAAAAAAAGCAAAAACAAGCAAACAAACAAACAAAAAGCTAAGCAAAGTCTTGGGATTTTAAGGATGGAGCCTCTTAGAAGTTTACTAAAACACAACTGTGCCAAATTCAAGAATGTCTGTCCTGCTGTTTCAACCCACAGGGACCATAAAGTCTTCACTGTAATAGGAGGAGGAGAGACACAGGTATGAGAGGCACTTGTTCAAATGTATGCATAGAGCCCCAAGGAGATGTCTTGGAAGATGAGGGGTGTTAACACAAAAGAAAGACTGGTTCTTATGAAGCACTTTAGGGTGACTGGGCCCCCAAAAGTGAAAAAACAAAACACCAAACAGGAATGTCTTTGGACCTGTCTTGCAGAGTCCACCTTGCTAGAGATGACTCCTTATCTCTGGGTCTAACCTGCTCTTCACCTGAGTCCCTTCCAGGAAATGGATTGGGAGGTCTGGCATTGTGGTGGGTCAAACTTAGTTTCCTGAGCCAGCCTGAGCCCAGACCAGTCAGCTGTCTCTCTGGCTCACCTAGGACAAAAGACAGGAGCCATCACCAGGAGGTTTAAGTACACTAGGGGAAGACAAGTCCATCTCTTCTTGGCTGGCCAGCACAGATTGCTGAAACTCCATGTTTAGGTAAGCTCCTCCTGAAACAGGGGTCATGTGGATCCAACCCACAACCCGAGTTTGTATCATATGTACCCCAAAGAATTGATGACACAGATAACTTTTTGTTGTTTTAAAAAAACATTACATGTTTTATTTAAATTTATCCAAGTGTGGGGAAAGGGTGAGGGAGTTAAATTAAAAAGCAGAGGCCTGATAAATTAAAAAAAAAAACATTACCAAGGGGGGGAAACTAGATAAAAAATTTTAAGGAAAATCAAACAATAAGACCCTTGATCCCATTATAGAGTAATTTTCCCTTCCTGCAGAATTGCAGGGAAGGGGGTGCTCAACATCTCAAACCAGGGTTCTTCTACAGCTAAGCCAGAAACAGCCCCTGGCTTCTGGCCAGACTAGAATTTCTCCTCATGCTAGAGGTGGGCCTGATTCATGAGAAGCTAGGAAGGAGCAGGGCAAAGCTGTGTATTTTTAAAAAAAGGGTACAGCACATACATGGGTATGAGCACACAGAAATTAACACAAGATCTAGAAGAAGGAATGATAGCTAGGTCTGAAAAGGAGGTCTGTCTTGGTGGCTGAACCCATGGACACAAATATTTTTGACCTGGACACATTTTCTAGATGAATAAGAAGCCAAGAGTTGTTTCCAAGGAAGTTAACATTTAAAGATGCACTTTGGAAGTGTTTCTTCAACTTCTTATTGAAAACTTCCATAAGTATAGGTAAGATACTATGACCCTAAGCCCTTCCCCCAACACTCATGCCCACTCCCAAATGCCCACCATCACCGAATCCCTTCTTCTTTAAAATTATTCTCTCTTCTGTTTTGATGGCATCATATTTTCTCTCCTATTAACACAGGTTTTGTGTAGGTAGTGTCAGCCGCTGTGAGGTCATGATGTCAAGGGCACGTTGGTTCTAGAAGACGGCTTTGGAAGTAGTCCTCTCCTTCCTTTGGCTCTTATATTCTTTCCACCACCTCTTTTACAATAGTCCCTGAGCCTTTTTATGAGAACTTTATTTTCCTCATTTTATTAGTATTACTTCAATAAGTGTAGGTAAAGAGTGTATTATATCTCCCCTTTGTATTAAAGAATAGAGTTGGATAATGTTTAAATCCAAGCAGTAGACCCATAAGGAGTGATCAGACATCATTTTTTCTTAGGCCTCTGTCTTGTCCAATACAGTCCAGACATTGTATAAGTATTTCCATACATGTAATAAGGATTTTTTTTTGTGCTGAAACCCGGGAATGTAATACAGATTTTTAACTTCTATTCTCTGGGTAATAACAGTTACACTGCTCGTATAAGGAGAAATATTTCTAAGAAATAGATGTGTTGGGGAAAGAGAGTACTTTAAAAAATTGAGAATTTTAAACTGGCACACACCTTTAATTCCAGTACTCAGGAGTCTGAGGTAAGAAGATCACTCTGCGTTCAAGGCCAATCAGTTTAGGACTATAGAGTTGTCTCTAGATCAGCCTGGGTTAGAGTGAAACCCTACCATGAAAAAAGAAAGAAAGAAAGAAAGAAAGAGAGAGAGGGAGAGAGAGAGAGAGAAAGAAAGAAAGAAAGAAAGAAAGAAAGAAAGAAAGAAAGAAAGAAAGAAAGAAAGAAAGAAAGAAAGAAAGAAAGAAAGAAAGAAAGAAAAATATGTTTTTAATGGATTTGGGAGATATCTCAGTGGTTAAAGTCACTTACTTGAAAAATCTTACAGTCTGGGTTTGAATCCACAATATTCACCTAACACAAGATGCACAAAGTGGCACATGCATCTGGAGTTCATTTGCAGTAGCAAGGGTCCCTGTTGTACCCTTACCCCCTTCCCATGCTTGAAAATAAATACTTGATTATGAAAAAAATCAATATCTGTGGAGGAGGAGATCTTGTCAAAGGTGCTTTCTCTGCAAGCCTGCTGACTGGAGTTTAGATCCGAAGCTCCCATGTCCAGCAGACAAAAATGACAAAAATGAAATCCATGTGTCTCTTCCTAATCCACCTCTGATGATGAAGGGCAGTCAGGAGCATCACAAAGCTCTGGGAACAGCTAGTCTGGCAGAAAAAAAAAAAGGAGAGGGAGAAAAGCAACCCCCTCCCCCTCAAGGTTGTCCTGTGATTTCCACATGTGCACATATTGTGACACACATCATCAATGTACTCAAAGATAATGGAAACTCCTTCATCTATCTTATGACAATCCCATATAGTCTGTGATTATATATTTAAACTAACCAGAGTCATTACTTGATTTGGATGTACATTACAAGTGAAGAATTCACTTTTATGTTAAGTATCAGTTCTCCTGAACCCAGAACTCCAGGGTCCTCTGAATATTATCTTCTCTCTCCTGTATTCCTTCGTTTTCTTTTTTTATTGAAAATCAGAATTTTACTGTAGAATAAGCACACACAACAAGTCAAATTAGGAATTCAGAGTTTACTTTCAGAGCGGATGCCACTAGTGATACCTAAAGAGAAGCTTCCAGGTAGGGTTTCTAATTATGGACACTGACCAGCACTTTTTTTAAAAAGGAGGACGTTTTGTTTCAATATCAAAAGGAAACGTCTATGTGACTCTCTCCAGAGAACTAGAGCATATGAGATTTCCTCTTCAGGGCTAGATGTAGATGAGGTGCAGGGATGAGAAGGGCCTCTAAAATCTTGGACTCTGATCCATTTAGAATATTCTATTGTGTTCTATATCACTTAGAGGTATCTGTGTGGTCTTATGCCTTCAGCTCCAGTGGAAGTCAGCTGGCCTGAATTGATAATTAGGTTTCTGGAACAGCCTTGTGTTCTTCTCCATGTTCCTGATTTTCTTTCAGAGTTAAGAGTCAATAGCATTTGCATGAAAAATCGGATTTTCAAAATGCCGTGAGATCATTTGAAGCTGGGCTATTGGTGTGGTGGAGACACCATCTGCTCTGCCTTTCGTGGTGCGTTCCTGCTTTTTGCAACACGTGTACTCAGTCCCTTGAACCCAGACTTTTTCAAAGTATCAAACATTTCTGCTATTAAATGCATTTCAAGTAGAAACGAGGATTTTATGACCCTCGACTGCAGGGTCAGTGGTTTTATGCTCTTGACCCTGTGTTATGTGGATCTGCCTCCCAGCCTCCCCAGCAGGACATTCTGTTCATTCTGCCTTGCTGTTCATTAGGCTAGCGATTTTGTATTTCCTCTGGACAGATATTGTGTCTACGGAAGCCATATTCTATTCCTTAACACACCTTCTTGCTCTTAATACACACTTCAGTAACCCTAGCTCTCATTTGTGGTTTTTACTGTAAAATAAAGAACACGATGATAAAATAATTTTCAAGAAATTGGATAGAGAGCAGGAGAAGGTGACAGATACACAGAGAGCTCTCAAGAGAAGGCAGGTATTCAGAAAGCAATATATCTTATGAAATATTACTTAGATATCAATTTAGTTAAAATGATATATCTGCCCAGAACTTCTTTGATCTTTCTCTCCTAGACCATGCAAGATGGTCTAGGTTACTGCACCAACTTTAATGAAATATCCTATTACCAAAGTCAACTTTCTGGAAGAGAGAAACTTGTAAATTTCTCCTCACCCAGAGTTTTACAGTTAAGAGACTCACATAACCTTTTTTGACCTTTCCCAAGAGCTGTCTGCTTCATTGTTTATAATGCTTTGTATAAGGCAAGCAGATCTCCAAAGGCAGAACCTGTGCCCCCTCCTCCCCCATTCCCTGTAACTCAGATCCCCGTTGTAATGAGAATGCCTGGCAACCGCTGGTCTGTGCCATTGTTGTGTCTGGACCATTAAATCCTGAGCTCATGAAAGAAAGAAGTCCCATCTCGTCTCTCCCAGGTCAGGGCATACACTTCCCTAATAAAAGTGCTGGCTACAAAGATGTGATTGATTGATTTGAAGTGTTTATCCATGTGAACTACTTAGAGATACTTAGAGATTGTACCTGTGGACAGCAATGATAGTGGTTGTCTGGCAGCCTGCTTTTTGGAGCCTCTTGGAGGGACAATAATGAACTTCCTAGAGGTGGAGGTGAATTTCTTACTAAAGTTCAGACTATTTGTGTTTAAAGCAAAGGTACAAAGTGATCAATTTGCCAAGTATACACAAGTTATTAGTAGTTTTTTTTTTCCTCTCCCTAAGCTTCTCTACCAATATTGAAATGAACTTGATGCCAGGTTCTGATCCCCCAAGGAAAGCCCTGTTGAAGTGAGACACTGGAGGAAGTAGAAGGTCCTAAGGACAAATATTCACTTTTCATCAAGGTCACCTCTCATTTATTGCCATGAGGACAAAGACTTTCTCCTTAACAGGTGAAAACAAATCAAAATCACACAGGAAGACTTGTAGACATAGCGTGTTGTATCAGTGTCAATATGACATGATTAGGTAGGAAAATATAAATGGACCGTGAAAATTTGTTAAAATTAATTTTATATTCTTTATTTTGACAATTTCATAGATGTATAAAATGTGTCTTTTTTATTCATAACTACTATTTCTCAGGACAAAGAGTGTGACTTGTAATTCTAATTTTGAATATTATTCATGACATAAGATTTGTGGTATATGCTTTAAATGGAGTACAGGTTGATTTTCAACTCTTCATGAACTGGGGTGGTTCCAGGTCAGAACTTTGAGAAAAAAAACATACCTTTTTAAGTTTCCACTTAGTCTATATTCGCTTATATATAAATGGGTCTTTCAATCATTAAAGTTTACTTATTATAAAACCTTACCTTCTAAAACTGTCAGTTCTACATTCTTTGTGTTTCAATGGTTACATGAGAGCACATTTCTTATCCATAAAATTTACAACGTCACATTTTATAAGACACATGGATCTAGGGCTGCATGATTCTCCTCCTGATTCCATCATACATGTGAGAAGCACCTCGATGGGAAGCACCTGGGACACATCCATGTGCACACACACTGAAGACACTGGTACTGTTGGTGAAGACTGAACACTGAGATTCAACTTCATCTCTCAATAGGCTTCTGATTTTCAGCTGGGGTTGCAAACCCACTGGTCTACAGCATCTGTGGTTTTGCTGAGGCACAAAATGAATCACTTGTGCTTGGAGGGAGAGAGTTGGCCAGAGAAGAAGGCTAGTGTGCCACTCAGTTTCTGAGCCTCCACACAACCCTACACACTTCCTGAGTCTTAGGAAGCAAACAAGAAATTCCAAGACAGCAAACAAAAGCCAACCAAGAAAACACTCCCCTTTCTTCGTGATAATTGGCTGAACAGAAATAAACCATCACTCATGAAGAGCTTGTAAAGAATTCTAAATAAGCCAAGAGCAGAGCTGTAAGTAGATTCTAATTAAGCAATCTTACATTACATGTTTCATCACTTAGGTACAGGGTAGAAGTTTCTAGGGCTCTATGTTCATATTTTAAACAGGGTAGTTTGTCTTACCAGCAAGATGGTTGGATTTTATTAACTTCCTGGCGTCCAGGGGACATTATTTCAAAAGCCAAGGCTAACTTCAAGGGAACTCGATAATAAATACCTTAACAAGGACAAAAGCACCATGATATAACACCATGAATGTGCACACATTTGACCATGTATACAAGATGCTTGAAAGCAGAGAAGATGGTCTCATTTGTATTGACAAAATCTCTGCCAGGATTATAAAGACACAGTCATGAGAGCCACCCACCTTCTTCTCAACAAAGGTTAAATATTTGTCTCACAGATTTCACCTTCATTAAGGATTGTCAGTGTGTGGTACCTTGAGAAACTCGCGACTCAAGTAGAGATTAGTAGGAGATATTTTCTAAAAATATTCATTAGTTAGTAATGCTATATTTGTAATATCTAGGAAGGGCATTGTGAACTATTCTCATCAGCTTTCATTTGCATTATTCTTGCTCATTTCTTTTTAATGGATCAATGTTCTATATTCTATGAACTGAAGGGCTTTCAATCCATACTTATCTGGGTTTCTTTCCATTCTCATTTCTTTTCTCTCCTTTCTTTTTAAAAATATCATTATTATGAATAAGTATTAGCAAATCTTGTGAAGGTGTCCCCATTTCCCTCGTCTCTGTCCCCTACCCACTGGGGTCCTTCCTTGGTGCGCACACTGGGTCTGTCCATAGGTTAGGGGGTTATGAACTGCACCAGAGGTAGCCATTATTTTTTCTCTTTTTTTCCTTTTTATTCTTCCCCCTTTGTGCATTGTGCAAACAGGAGAACATCAGCACAGCAACTCTGATAACCCATGAAAAATCAATAGATTCAGACACCAATGATACACAATACAACCCAGGGCAAAGGTCCAGAGATACTTAAGATTCCAACAGTGTAAAGCAGACTTAATACTCACCCACCATGACTCAGGGAATTGAGCAGAAGAGGGACTGGAAAGAACGTAAGAGCCATGGTGGGGGTGAATGTCCAGAGACATCGCCCCCCCCTCAGTGACAATCTTCTTTCCTTTCTTACTTATTTACTGCTTTTGTTTGAGGAAATGATAATGTGATTCAAAATTTATGTTATTATGTTTATATATTGTTAAGCTTTGTAGCTCTCAAAAACTAACATTATCAGCCTGTTCATAGACACATTTTCTTATTTGAAGTCTTCTTCCCATTAAGGCTAAAATATAATTTTTCATTGTATTGAGTATGATGAGAAATGTCACCAGTAAAAAGATTTTCTCTTAAAAACCTTACTTGGATGAACGCACAACAATATTTTTAAAGCGAATCAGTCTTCCCTATGCCTTTTTCCAAATGCTATTTACAAGAGATTCTTCATGTCCAGGAAATAGGGATCCAGTGAAAGACTTTGCTCCATGAAGCTCAGAATTCTGTCAAGCCTTGGAAGCCCTTCATTGAAGAGGCTAGAATAAAGCAATGATTTTAACATCCTCAAAATATACTTGTCTGAAATAGAGACCAATATTATCCTTAACATATTTTTCCAGAATAGCCAGCACAAATCCACTATTCACAGCAGAGATGCCTTTTTTTTTTTCTGGTGTACTACCCTCTCCACCTTTAAAGCCCAGTGGAAATGGAAACTTTCAAACATTCCCCCATATATCACTCATTTGCTTATTGGCAGACCTGAGTAGTCTTTATGGAGAGTTGAGGTAGTGCAGGTACAGAGACAATTTACCTTGGCTAGGTATTTATTGGCCACCTCTGTGTCTAACCTAACATAGTTATACTGTGAGCTAAAACCCTTTGGATTTTGTTAATTTAACAGGTAACTAACTTCAACCAGTTCACTAGCTAATGATTCCATCAGATAGAAGCTGAAATTCACAGCAGACATTCTCATGCATTGCTATAAGTTACATATCTGGTCTTGCCAACAGTGATTTGGATATGCCTTCATGTATAATTTTTTGTTGCTGTTGTTTCTGATCTGTAACTATGAAAACCTCATTAAATCATGACCATGTTGGAGCATGGCACTGGGGACAATTGACAACTGTGTTCTTGGGCCAGAGTCAATCATATTTGGCTCCAGCATAAACTACTTTGCTGTTTCCTTTGAGGCCAAAGCTGTGTTTTGAGCTTACGGAGGCAATTCCCAATGTTGGGTTTGTTTCTTAATATAGAACATGTGTAAAATTCATGTTTGAATTGCAAACTTAAGTATCAGAAATGCAAAGTTATACCCAGTTCATTCCTAATTGTATTGTTGTACTTGTATCATAGTCAAGGTTTCTTTCTCAATAAAATTTCTTTGGGTAAATGGACAATCTCTGATCTCTAATCTTATTTTATCATAAGACTTGTGTGTGTACATTTCATATAGTCTAAAATTCATTGACATTAATAAATAAGTCCACAAAACAGGAGACATTTTCAAAATTATCTCTCCTCATCTTTTTAAAATATTGAGCCTCTCCTCACCTTAATTGTCTCCTTGGATTAAGGTTGGTCCTATCTCATGCAGAACTTCTGAAACTTTCTTATATGTTTAAATTTCATTTTTTTCTGAACTAGAAAAAAGAAATAATTAAAATTTCTTAGAATATATGTTAATATAAATATGAAACAATTTCGTGGAATTTTCTATATGTTAAAAATGTGCTATTCCTATTGATTTTCTACACAAGATTTTTCAGTGTGGATAATGTATCACATTTCTTTTTTTAATATTTTATTTATTCATTTTCAAGCAGGGAGAGAGATAAAGAGAGAGAGAGAGAGAGAGAGAGAGAGAGAGAGAGAGAGAGAGAGAGAGAGAGAGAGAGCACCAGGGCCACCACCTTGTGTGTCTGGCTTACGTGGGTACTGGGGAACTGAACCTGGGCCCTTAGGCACTGGAGGCAAGTGCCTTAACTGATAAGCCATCTTTCCAGCTCCACATTTCTTAATTTGCTGTTTTCTCATTCATTATCTATGTTCCCACTCCCTTGTTCCTGCCCCTTCTCCTATTTCTCACTCTCTTCTTCCTTTTCATCCTCCTCCTCTGTGAATTAGGCTTCTATGTTTTACTATCATACAAAGCTGATCAAAATTGATACCTGCAGGAAAATAAGTTTTCTTCTTCCTGATCATAGAACTTAACAGGCACAACTGTGTTAACACCAAGGTTAAGGTGAGTGGTCAGGCTTAATGGAGTTCATTGGTAGAGTTTGCGCCAAGACCTGGTTTTGAGTTCCAGAGATTCACACACACACACACACACACACACACACACACACACACACAGAGAGAGAGAGAGAGAGAGAGAGAGAGAGAGAGAGAAGAGGAAGTGATGAGGAGAAAAAGTGGAAGGAAGGAATAGAGAAAAGAAGGAGGGAGGGGGAAGGAAAAAAGGAAGGAAGGAAGGAAGGAAGGAAACTGCATGTCATGAGTAGCACAGGCATTTGGGACATTATATAACATATATGCCCACATACCTTAGGATATAAACAGATGCCTTTAATATAAAAATGAAAATGCCATATTTTAGCCTAATATATTTCCTTTCTGGTCCTGTTTCTCTCATACAAGAACAAGTAAGAAGGATAAAATGTCTTGCAATTATATTCAGTTAAGTTATTTTAATAGTAGTTTCATTACATACAGCCATTGAAGAAGGCAGAAACTGAGCGCTGGGGTAGCTCAACAAAGGTCATTTTTGTAGTAAATTACATAGAAAAGACTGGATCCCAGAGACCTGGCCTCCAACCCTGCCTTACCACAGAAACATCCAACTCCTCTGACACCACCCTGAACACTTATGTTGCTTTGATAATAAACCAATAGTGGGCTCCTTAGTTTATATTTTTTAAAGTTACTATATTTTTACTCAAATGGGAAGATGATCATTGCCAAGGAAACACAGACATTAATCAAGTGAATCTTTTCATTAGATTTCACATCGTAGCCTCAAAACTTATGCCCTTGGCTTGTCTTACTAAAACTAGTGTCTTGCTTCTGTAGTCTTAGGAATAGTATAAATATTTCAGGTCCAAATCTGATAAACACATTGGGAGGCCAGGAAAGAAAGAAGAAGGAAGGAGAAAGACAGGAGGAGGGAGGGACAGAAGATGAGGAGGAAGAATACAATGTTACTTATATTCTTATTCTGTAGTAAGAGCCATGGAGCATATATATATATATATTTCACTATATAACTGTTCTGCCTAACAAAAAGAAAAAAATAATAATCTCAAAGATTTTAACTTTATTTTACTAAGTAAGGAGTGTGGAAGGTGTTCAAAGAATATTCTCTAAGGGGAATGAGAGACCAGAATGCCACCTGTTGCTTGAGCTATATCAGGGGGGAAGGGCCCACTAACACACCCACCCTTAGGCTCACATTCACATATTGTCCTTCTCTTCTTTGAAGTCCCATGGTCTCCATTTTCCTCAGTGTGTACTTCATTTAAACTTAGCAATGGCCTGGCCTTTGCATTTAATAGCCATCCTCTTAACAAGAAAATCTTTGGTCAATGGAGACTAAACATCTGAAATGAGTTCACTCATAGGAAAGCTTGTTGTTTGCCTCAGATTCTTTTCGTAATAAGTTTATAGGATGGAGGGAACTCAAGGGAGGAAAAGAACAATCAGAAAAGAAGATGTGGGCAGGATGTCATCAGATGGAGGTGCAGCATTGCTGATCAGAGATCAGCAAGGTTCCACTCTGACATGCTGTGCTATGGAGGTACCATGATGTCTGCATGGTAAGAAGCTGTCCATGTATCTACTTGGAAATATGTATTTATTGACATTGATTCATAATGCATTCTAGAGTTAAACCACAATAACAGCAAAACAAAGGAAATTCAAACAAACAAACAAAACTTGGGCAACAGTTTCCTCAAAAAAAATTGCAGTCATAGCTTTAAAGTGACAGTCTGAGTATATTTTTGATTTTCTTTTTCTTTAGCTATAGGAAACTTTAATTTTTCTCATGCTCTCTCTGATAATATTATTTCTTATTTTTAGAAGCACATGCAATACTCTCAGGCTCTGATAATTTTTCCAAATGTACAATAATAAATTTGGAGACTTGGGAAATACAGGTTTTCTACATTTTATGCCACAATGCTTTATGACACCTGATTTCTACTTCATATTTTTCATCACGACACTCTATTACAGAACATAATTCATCTAGGGGCAGCCAGAATCCAATATACAATGCAAATTTACAATATGTAAAATGTGCAGAAGATAAATGTGCCATAATGACTATCTCATCTAGGGATCCTCAGTATGTTTCTTGATTAACTAGCAGGTCAAACAGCCCATCAGTGATCAACAGGTAAATTCATTGGGTGTCCACTGTTCTACAACCTGGGCATGTGCTGAAGCAAAAATATTCTTGTAATACTGAAGCCTGTGTGGTGTTCTCCACTTTTTAAACTTTCTCCCTGGGTTGACAGAGGACTTGCTTGACTGGGCTTCTGATCAGTAGGGTAGGGTAACATAGCTGGTTCTTTGTGAAAGGATGTCACTGGAAGTGAAGTATCTGAGTGATAATCTTAGACCATGCAGACCTTTCCTCTGCCCCTTGACATTAGCATTGGTAAT
Source organism: Zapus hudsonius (assembly GCA_004024765.1). NCBI lineage: Eukaryota > Metazoa > Chordata > Mammalia > Rodentia > Dipodidae > Zapus > Zapus hudsonius. Next base: position 32,531 of record PVHP010005344.1, read on the forward strand.
TTCTCAGGCATTAACTGATCATTTGTGCAAAGGGTCAGCATCACAGACAATCCTGTACTCAGACTTAAATTAGATCATTTTTCCAAAACACCAATATTTTGTAACTGTGACATCTTCTAACCAGGAAATATAATAAATATATATTAAATATGTGACATAAGTATTGATAAATATTTGAATTAAACATTAACTGGACACCCTATATTTCCAGGCTAGTAATTTCATAGAAAAAAGATTAAATGTTTCTTATTTTTAAAATCAAACCTATCAGCTATATTAATTCTATATTATTTCAAAATCAAACCTATCAGCTATTACAAATTACTATAAAATGAGTGGATTTAGCTAACAGTTTATTCTATAATAGCGCTGAAAGCCAAATGTCCCAGGCTGCCAAGAAAGGTATGAGTATTTGGAAGTTCTGAAAGGAAGCTTTCATTCCCTGCCTTGTAACTGTGTTCCAAAATTCTCTAATTACATGTCAACAGCCTTGTTTTGAGTATCATTTTATGGCTTTTACATAATATGTGATTAAGCTTAGGGCCCAGCACATTGTGAAGTTCTATGTATTCTGTATTGGGAGGAGATATGCCCCTAAACAATGTCATAATACTGCCCTATGTCCAGTTCAAGTTTGAGTTTTATTTATTATTTATTTTCAAAGAGAGAGAGAGAGAAATAAAGTGGCCCCAACAGGGACTTCCACTACTGCAACCCAACTCCAGATGCATGTGCCGTGCTGTGTATCTGTCTTTACTTGGGCAGTGGGGAATAGAGTCGAAGCCATCAGGTCTTCTAAGCAAGTGCCCTTCACTGCTGAGCCATCTCTCCAGCCCAATACAAGTTTTAAATGTCACTTGTATAGTTATAAAGCCAATGTCACACATGCAAATCAACCAAGCCATCACCTTTAGCTTTGGCTCAGTTTTATTCTTAACTTTCTATATACCTTAGGAAAATGGTTGAAGGAAAGGAAAGATTATCATGGACCCTTAGTTTTCCATAGATGGATGTGAAATGAATATTTGCCAAATGATTAAACTAATTGGATACTTTAAATTGTTGTTTATTAAATGTCAGATAGTTTTCTCAGAGTACATCCACATAAGTACTATTTTTTTCCTCATTCTGTCACTGTCTTGATAATTGGCATTGGAACTGAAATGGAAAGCTGCATTTATTTTTATTTTTTCTGTACATCATACATTTTTTTTTTCTTTAATGGCAACAAGCATGCAGTATATAGTTCTGTTTGGAGGATGGCCAAACTACTGCACACACACACACACACACACACACACACACACACACACACCACCACCACCACCACCACCACCACCACCATTATTAAAAGGGATAATGTATCTATTCCTTGTTTATAATGATAAATAGGAAAAATGCAACCCGAATCCAGTTTGAAAAATTAACAACTAGGTGGCTTTGTGTTATTAACATGAGGCATAATTTTGGAAGTTATGAATATACATTACACAGCCCTCCTAGGGCATCATTTGCCTGAAATTAATTTCAAGGATTAAGGTTACCAAACAGACTTCATTATGGATAGCTTTAAGTAGACTTGGGTTAAGGCGCGGTGTTGTCTGAGAAAGATAAGTCTTTAAGGAATTAATGTCTAAGCTAATTTAGTTTATTTGAGTAAATCTATTAGGGCATGACACAATGAGACATGATAATGAATGAACTTTAGCAAGAAGGAAGTTGAGAACACTGGATTCTTTTTGGTCCTCATAACTCTGCAAGTTAGAACTTTGAGGCAGAGGATTAGAGACAAAGATTCTAGTCTGAACACCAGGAGGAGGGGCCGTATGTCCCTGAATGAGAACTCACTTTCATTGAAGTTTTCTGAGATTCTCCTTTAAAGCTTCATAAGCCTTTCATTCCTGGGTTCTTATTTATTGCTTAAAATAGTACTATGCTATATTCTTATTTACTGTGGCGCATCAGAGTATATGACGAATCTTTTTTTCTCCTTGAAATCCCTGCAGAGCACAATGATAGAGACATAATGTATCTGCATACATATACAAGGTAGTCTGAATTTAATGCATTTCATATCATTAAAGTTAACATTTCATGTATTATATTTCCTTTTAGAATACACTTGCATACATCCACAGCCTTATAGAGATATGCATGCACACACACAAAATCCCATTATGTAGATCAATTTACATGATCACAATGCTCATATCCATAAAGCAGTGAACTTCCCAAATCAGATGCATGCATAAAAGCATTGATGCATAAAATTTCCATCTTGCAAGTACAGAGAAAGTTCTAGTAGCATTTAGTGCCATGACAGGTCACTTAGGTTACAACTAGCTATATAGGACATGCTAATAAGATTTAACCTTCTTTGTCTGTTGCTGGAGAGGGGGAAAGAGAGGAGGGGGAAAGACTTTCTTATCTTTGAAGATATCAAAGAAAATAAAAAACAACCACTTTTCTTTCTGATCCCTGTGGCTGAGTGTTTCTGAGCTGCATAAATGAGGTATGCACAGAAAGAATGTATTTTTAGGAAGATGATGTGAGGTCTTAATCCATTCTCCACTGATCATTGCATAAGTGAAATTGGCAAAGCAGAGCTTGATGGAGTGTGTGTAGAGACTTATTTCCATCTCCACACTTAATATGACTCTCCATCTAAAGTAAACTCCACTGGGATTAATACTTAAAGTGGAAAGCTAAAAACTCATAGTGCCGTATGACAACATTGAGGTGAAAATTTATTACACTTGTCATTTCTGTTAATTATTGTCATTTCAGCTAATTACTAACTATTCCTGCTGGTTATTAGACGTGTCATTTCCCCTTCGAGCTGCTGTCCCACACGATCTGCACTATCACACATGCTGGCTTCACTGAACACCCTCGGGCAATGGGTCACTGGCAGCCCCATGGTTTCTGCAAACCAGCAGGACAATTCGTCATACTGCCAAAGGACAGAATGATTATTGAAGAAGCCATCAGTAGTAACACTGCCCTTGATGAGGGTGAAGGAGGAGGCAATATTATGTTATAAACAAAAACACAAAGCCCAGAAAGAATCAGCTATAGGCTACAGGTAATTTATGAAGATTTTGTGTACAGCTTAACCAAACCCCTGCAATCTTCCCCAGGGTCTTGCAATCTATGCTGGGCAATAGAGAGAGAGGTGCTGGCTGAGGGTATCTGAGGGAGAGCAGCTTGAGGCTGATTTTTCTATACAGAATTCACTCCTTCTGAATTGTGTCAGTGGACGTGGGTGCACTGTGTGTATAGAGTAGCTTGAATGTGTTTATTTTCTCATTGGGGACCCCTAAAGCACAAGTGCATGGTGGTAATAGAGAGATTAGTCAAAGAATGACATCAATAAGGTGGAGTTCAGGCATCATAAGAAGCAAAACAAGGAAATTTCAGACACTGGATTTAAAAGAAATGTCAATAACCTTAAGTGCCCCTAAACAATTAATATGGAGTATTGATCTCATTCTTAAAGATTTGATTGGAGATCATAGCCAGGCTGAATACCTAAGGAAGGCTGTACTAATTAGGAAAAATATTAGCCACCACAATGCTGAGTAGCTGGATAAATAGCATATCACTATATTTTCATTTTACAAAAGGTAAAAAATAAAAGGGAAAGATTATTTTGGAATCTATTCAGTCAAATTCATCAAAGAACTATATTTTGCTGCAATGAGCTTATTCAAAATCATCCAAATAACTTACTCTTCACATACCTTTAATGTGTCACATATTTTCCACACTTTTCCCAACGTCTTTGACTGAAATCATAACTCAGTCATTTGCAAATCAACCTATTCCTTGCTCCCTGACAGGCCCATGGACAATCCAATGTACTATTCCAATTTTTTTTTCATCTGTGGTACTGTGTGGAAGGAGTTCAGGAAGAGCCAGAATGTGCCTCATCTGCCAGGATCTGAGAAGCATCTAGGTAGCTAAACGTATCCATGGCTTTTCTTGGCTCTGAAAACTACTTCTTAGAAGGTCAGAGTTATGGCAACAAAATACAGAAGCTCAGCTTGAAGTCAAATTAGCTTTCAAGGAGCTAAACTTAGAGACTTTACAATGCAAAGGGAATATATAAAAGTCGGAGTGTATGTTCACTTCAGGAACTGAATTAATGATGAATAAGGAGTTGCTATCTAGGTTAGAGCTAACAGTAGTAGTATTAATGCACAAATTTTCTGTTATGTTTACTGTTTACTATAGCTCAAACAAGAATGGCAGTGATTTGGGCACATTCTCGCACAGATATTTGTTAGATGCTATTAGGTCTCCTTTTGGTTTGTCTCAAGCAACAAGTCCAAACATCATGAAAGCAATGATAGGAATTCTCTGTGTATGTAAGAGCACCCACTGGGCATCCACAGCATGTGTGACTCTTGTACCACCAATAAGGAACTGGATTTTTGTTTTTCTGGAACAACTCCATGAAAATTTGAGAAGGGAATAGAAAAGTCATGTGCTTCAAGAGGGTAGGGGTTCATGTTTTGCCACAATCCATTGCATTTTGTCTGACATTGCTTCATTTATGGATTATTGCAAAAACACAGGAAGAATATGAAAAGATAACATCATACAGCCGCTGGAATGAAATTCAAAGGGTGAACCCATTCCTCACTGTGTTCCCAAGTACTGCTGCACTCAGAACTCCAGCATTGTTTAAGCTTCATATATATATATATATATATATATATATATATATATATATATGCGCTAATCAAATGACACACATATATATATATGCGCTAATCAAATGACAGTCAGGAAAATTGACTTGGGTTTTCAATCTGGCTTCAGATCTCTACTGTACTTATTTCAAATAGCATTTGTTATTCTCTGCATATCCTTAGAAACATGCCCTGTCAGGAAATGCCATATGACTTCAAACTATGTTTTCTCCCATGTCTATAACTTTTTATGTATTCCCTTTTTACATTTTATTACAGCATAACATCGAAAAATGAAATAAAGATTATAGGCAACGCTTCAGGACCTCGAGTTCTCTGCCTTGCCCTGAATGTAAAACTGTGTTGATAGAAAGCACCGTTACACCTCTGTAAATTGCTCAGATCTCCCCACTCACCATCACTGTAATTATTCCAGCTTGAAAATGAAAGGTTTGATCAGCAGAGTGGTTATTTTTTTATGTGTCTTTTCTTCCATTCATCTGAACCACACATTTCCCCTTGATGGGTAGATTCTGGAGATTAATTCTGTATTTATTGATTATATTTATAAAACAGAAAGGAAAAAAACCAATCACTGTAAGATTTCAGAAGTATTATTACAAATTCACCTTCCATTGTTGTACTTTTAATGAAATTAGAGAAATTATAGTATTGCTTCTGAAATTAAGTAATCTGGGGAATGGGGAAAGATGCATTACAGGGGGGAGAGAGAGGAATTCAAAATACGAATTTAATTTTCTAGACGTAGTGACTTTATCCAAAATTGTCAGCATTAAACAAAAGCTGCTGTGGTCAACTGGCCTGAAAGCCACTGAGTTTCTGATAACTTTAAAGAAAAAAAGCAATAAAGTTTCTGAATCTCACTTCTTTCCTCTATGGCCTCTGCTATGATTTGCCAATGCAGCTCCCACCCTCCCTATGTAGAACTACAGCAGAAGAGTCCTTTCCCCTTCTACCTGGATTCTTTCTCTTGAAGCAACCCAATGACTTGGCTTCCTGTACACTTCATGAGAAAAAGCAAAAGCAGACCCAGGCTTGGATGAAGGTGCTGGGAAGGAGGTACCTGTGGGGAAGGAAAACAGCTCCCAGCCAATGGTATATCACTTTATTTTCTTCGTCTGCCCACCATAGGCAGGACTTAGATACTCCTAAGAATATTTTATCTTTGTGCAACAAAGTAAGAAATATCTTTTCTTCTTAAGAGGGTACCAAATGTACTAGGTGAAAATAATTTTTATTAATATTCAAAGCAATGAATGGAGGAATCCTGGACAAGACTATGCTGAAGCAAAATTTAGAGAGCATCAAAATTAGTTTTATCTATGAATTAATTAATAAATTTAGTCAGAGATTATTTCCCTACACTAATGGGAACTGTTAGCTCTTGCTTCTACTTTTTCCAAATCTTTAAGGTCAGGTTTTTCCAATCTTTCCCTTTTCATTATTTTTTTTCTTCTCTTTGTGCTTTCTGGATTTATGTCCTCCTCTTTCCTAGAGTTTCCCTGCTTCTGTACTTGTGTCTTGGTCCCAACATTAAACCGTAAGCCTTGGGATTAGGAAGATGTTTCAGTGGGTGGAAGTCCTTGCCTTACAAGTGTGAGGAACTCAGTCTAGAACCCTAGAATCCACTTAAATAGGGTGGTGTAAGCACACACATCCGTAATTCCAGGGTGCCTACCCTGTTAATTTCTAAAGGTTGGTTTCCTTTTCTCCACCATTAAAAGGATACATTCGAAAGTCAAGCAGAGTGAAGTTTATTCAAAGCAAAAGCAACAAGCAGAGAACAGGTTCCTTATGGGAGGAGACTATCAAGAGCTGGAATTCAACCTTTTATAAGCTGCAGAAAGCTTCTTCACTTGTGTCCTCATTGGTTGGTTATCTCAAACAGAGATGAGGGTGTTGATGGGTCCATGATGTGTCATTATTGCTCAATCACTTTCAGGCAAGCTTTACAATCAAGTCTGCTTGTGGGAAAATTCACTTACATGTCTTTTGTCCTCACAGAGCATGGGGAGTGGACCAAAGTGTACCCCCATATAAGAACACACTAGGAAAAAAAAATAGCAATTTCCCTATGGTCTCTTCTTCCTAATTTATTTACTTAGCTGAGGAACGACCTAACTCCCTTGCCTCAACCCCAAGATTGGAGGTGGGGACAAGAGAACCAGCTAGCCTCTATAATGCAGTGGTGATTACTGGGAGATAGTTTATCAAACAAGGTAGGAAGCAAAGACCAAGACTTGAGGCAGTTCACCCATACACATGCTCATCGTCACACATATGAACATGGACACACACAGACAATGGGAAAACCCACAGAACTTTCCTGCTCTGAGCATCATTCCCATTTGCAAACCATCAGATCAGGGAAGTAAAGCTATCATAAAGAAGTCAATTCATACACAGGGTGAAGGCTTAGCTGGCTTCTGACATCCCTTAGGGACTCATTCCACTTCCATTCCAGAAGGCCCTTCCTAAAGATTTAAGATTTCTGAGAAGATTGTCCCTTTCCAGAAATCCTGAGCCCCAGACACCTGGCTAAACCAGCCATCCATCCATGGGACACATAATAAACACATAATAAGCTGAGTCTCCAGGTGGTCTTCTAAAACCTCTTCTTGTCTCCCTGGGCAAGACCTCTGCCTTGCTTTCTTCTCTTATATTCTGGGCTTAAGGCCCCTTCTCTTCTTCCTCCTATAGTGCTGGTCTATAATAAAATCTTTCTTTTTTTAATATTTTATTTATTCATTTTTAAGCAGAGACAGAGAGACAGAGAGATGGGAGAGAAAGAGACAGAGAACACACCGGGGCCACCACCTTGTGGGTCTGGCATATGTGGGTACTGGGGAATTGAACCCAGGGCCTTAGGCACTGGAGGCAAGTGCCTTAACCGCTGAGCCATCTCTCCAGGCCTATAATAAAATCTTTCTGAGCCTTAGCCTCTGTTGTCTGGATTTCATTCCTCGAATTCATAGGATAATAATGCAGAGATACAGCAGAATTATTGGTTTTGGTATATTGTATTAGTGAAGTGGTGAGCAACTCCCAAATTCCTTTATCCATATGACCATGGCTATGCATAACCAGTTTTGGTTTTAGGAAACCAAGATTGTTTCAGCAATGGTTTGAGCTTTAAAAGCATCAAAGATCAAAGGACAACAGCTTCCTAGACTGGAGAGAGTGCACCATGGAAATTGTCTGTGTGAAATTCAGAGAGCACCTGCCAGCTCTCTGTTTTCCTGTGCTTCAGTTGACTTCAGGTTTAAGAATTGTTTTTGATATGCATATCGCTGCTCCTTGTTTGAGTTAATTTGTTGAAACATTCATGAAGGTTTTTAATAGAAATGTGCCAATTTTTTTTTCAATTACAAAGTGGGGTGTTTGCTGATCCATGAATAATGTGAATATTCAGTATTGGGGAGTTTTGCTGCTGAGTAACAAAGTTTTTATTTTTACCCTCTCTGTTAAATGCCAAAATCTGTAAGGAAAATTATGAGAAATGTTTTAGAGAGAGCTCACTCACAAATGACGTGTTTTGAATGAAAGAGAAGATTGACTGGGAGACAAAACAAAAACAAAACAAATGCGAGACAGTGAAAGAAATGACTCAGTAAGCTGACAGAGTCAATAAGGGATCAGGGAGCTCAGAGCTGGTAGGTGGGGGGAGCACTGTTTATGTGATGCTGGGTATCCTTGAAGGGTCAAAATGCTTCTCTAAAATCAGCTTATGGACAGTAAAGGGTTTATTTTATCTGTCATAGTCTTAAGGATATTCATTATGGGAAGGAAAGCATAACAGGCCAGAGCATAAAAACCACCTCTAGGGCTGGAGAGATGGCTCAGCGGTAAAGGTTCTTGCCTGCAAAGCCTAATGACCCAGGGTCAATTCCCCAGTGCCCACATAAAGCCAGATGCTCAAAGTGGCACATGCATCTGGAATTTGTTTGCAGAGGCTGTGTGTCAATCTGTCTCTCTTCTAATTCTCTCTGCTTGTAGATAAATAAATAAAAATATTTAAATTAAAAAAAAAAAACACCTCTACAGCAATATCCTACCGGCGTGTGATGAGGTGCCATTGCCATTTCCAGGACACTCGCTCATAGCTGTGGGGACAGCAGTAGTGCTGGAGGGATTGATATTCATATCATTTATATTCCAGCTGCGGAACATCCACCCATTGAAAGCATTCCGAAGATGGGTTAGAGGAAACAAAGTGACCCTGTCAAATATAAGTATTACCTAGCCAGCCCACAGACAAAAGTCTGGAGAGCAAGCCAATGATAACCCTAAATTCCCTTCATTTCCTAGTTTCACTGAACGAGTCCAAAACAATGATTTCAAATGGCAAAGATACAAGCCAAGGAAAATGTGTAGGATTGCCCTCAGAATTTAGCTTGCTCGTTGCCGTTAGGCTTTCCACCAGCCATGTTCTCATGTTGAATACATAGGCATTTTATTTCAATGCTTACATAGAGTTTCTTTGAGGGGGGTTTTGTTTTGAAAAATAGAAAATGACAATCAAAAAAAAAAAAAAAAAAACACCTCTAATCATCCTATCCGCAAGGATGGGGCAGAGAAACTAACCTGTGATGCCAGGTAAGAACCTCAAGGCTGGCCCCAGGGACATACTTCCTGCAGCATGTTCCATGTTCCACTACTTTCCCTCCCAGCATCACTAGATGGGGGCTAAATATTCAAACGCAAGAGTCAAGAGGCAGCAGGCATTTTACATTTGAACCACCAAAAGGGGACTGAAGATGCTATTCAGGGCAATGCTTTGGGGAATGGTGTCAGTAAGGTTGACCTCAAGGTCAACTTGAGAAATGGACTTGGAACAGTCTGGCCTAGCGTGGAATGCCAAGAATGCATCAGGAGAGATTGGTGTAAATATGGAAATTCACTCATTTCCATGTTGTTCTTATCTTCTCCTCAGCCAAACAGTGTGCACATCCAGTTCAAGTGCAGTGATTTGGAATGAATGAACACAGGGAAGATGGCAAACCAATTGATTTTACCAATGGCAATGGTCACTTTCAAATAATAGGATCCCAATCAGATAGGTTATGGTTCACAAGTGGAATTCCTTTTGAAAGAAATAAGCAAAAGGTTTACTATGATATTAGGCTATGATGTCAAAATTTAATTAAAATTATACCCTAATCATTTTCTTCTTATGGTACAGAAGTTCATGATCATTAAAGAGGTGTATTTGGTTGTGAGCTGTGAGACTGATAAGCGATTGACATTAAGCTGATCCTGAGATAAGTCACAAATACAGACAAGGCCCCAAGGAAATAAACACTGCAGAAAACCTGAAAGGCATCAGATAATCACACAATTGGTTTCAATCCCCTTTATGGAACTTGGAATTGTCTTTGAAACTGGTAGCATTGAAGTCAAGGCCACTAAAGTCTCACCTATTAGGGATTTGGCTTCATCATTGGCTTCATTCATAAGAGTTGATGCTGGAGCCTACAAGAGACATCTTTCCTTTGACCCCAGAACGGCTTCTGGTAAGATACGGTTTACAGTATCAGACAAGATGACTTTTTCTCTTATGTTAGGACTTTCATGAAACCATATCAGATTGTCAAGAATTTATTTGAAGACAGAGTTTGAAAAGGGCACATTGGCTATCATGGAACATTCCAGATTACAGGAAGGTCAGGTCAAATTTCCACAATGGTTCAGGACAGATAAAGCTTGGAAGAACCTAGTAGCTTTTCCATACTCAGACTATTGTCAGTGTTACAGAGATTTTGAATACAAATTGACAATGCAATCAGGTTGTAGGAAAGTGAAAGAGAGTGAGAGATAAAAGAGAGAGAGAACGAGAGAGGGAGAGGAGTATTCTATCATAGAACAGTTTTAATATTGTTGAGTTAACTTCTCATTGCTGACACAAAGCCCTGGTGGGATGAAATGGTTGAGCTTGTTTACAGACGTGAGTGAAAACTTCATCATGGGAGGGGAAAAAATGGCGTAAGCAGAGGCTGGACATCACCTCTTCCACAGCAGGTGGCAAACTGAAGCAGGAAGGTGAGACAAACACTGGCAAGGGGAAACTGGCTCTACTCCCCAGAAACCTGCCCTAAACAAATCACCTCCTCCAGGAGATACCATTCCCAAATTTCTGTCAACTGGAAATCTAGCACTCAGAACACGTGAGTTTATGGGGATGACTACTTCAAAACCCATAAACATTGTTACACGAAGTAACAAAGACAAAATTAGACCTAGAATAAAAACCAAGATATTTTATGTATGCCAAGTATTCTGTCAGACATTTTAGGCTAATTGTGAGGATTAATAATCTGTATATATATATATATATATATATATATATATATATATATATATATATATATATATATATATATATATATATATATTACTTGGTATCAAAGGTAAAGCATAGTTCTGTTAGCAAGAAAGACATTTGGGGTGAAGGATGCCAAAATGATCTTGAAACTATGCATCCAATCAGAGTCTTGGGTTTCTACAATTGTGGGAGCTTTTCTCTGCTGAAGCTGTGATTCTTTTTTAATTGAAGCCAGGGTAAAAGAAAACATAGGCTGGTAGTGATGTGTATAAGTTTGTGGATGTAGGCAGAGACGTGAGAGGAGTGGAGAAAATCCAATAAAACTTGTAAATTCATGACTTGGTTACTGAACAGGATTCTTTTAATCATTTATAACACTTGATTGCTTCTTTTACATGGTGGGAAGTCTACCATTTAAATAGCAATAGGTCTACTGACCCAGACTAGGGAAAAATAAAAAATGAGAATAAAGAATCAGGCTGCAATTCAGGCTTGAATAATCAATGAATAACTCTCATTACTTTAAGCCCAGTTTCACTGTGTTAAATACTGCTCTGATTATAAAGAATCCTGGTAAGGCATCAAGCTGGAGCTCCACACTTACCCATTATGATGGTTAATTCTTTATGTCACCTTGACCAAATCAAGTAAGAGGCACGTTTCCAGGGCAGGGCAGTGAAGGTATTTCCAGGAAGGATAAATTACACTGTGGTGGGTAGATATTCTCCGAGATTAGGCAGGACTCTGGTGCCAGACTATATAGAGAGAGGTTTCAGGAATATGGTGTTTGAAACAAATTGTCACCCATCAATTCAGATGTTTTGAATGCTTGGTCTCCAGCTGGTGGCAAATTTTGGAGGTGGAGCTTTATGTTACTGGGGACTGGGTCAGGAGTGTTATAGCCTGTTCCTGATTTATGGAGATCTACTCAATTTTTGCTTCTATCTTCCATATGCTGTGTCAAGGAGTGACTTGAAGCCTTTTCTTATGTCATGCTTTCCCCTGCCATCATGAAAAATACACTCAAGACCATAAGACAAATTAAATCCTTTCTTCCCATCAACTGCTTTTGGTCAGATTTTTTTTTTCCCTCCATCAACTAGAAAGTAACTGCAATAGAAAATCGGTACCAGATGAGTGGGGTTGTTGCTGCATAAACCTACCTGAGTGGTTTTGATCATTTGAAACTGATTTGTGGGAGAAATGTGTGAAGATATGAAACCTTGGCCTAAGAAATGCCCTGCAGTGCTGTAAGTAGAGTGTGATGGTGAGAATTGAAAGATGTTCATTCAGAAAGATCTATGGATTGTGAGACCTGGCTTATGAAAGTAAGAAACATCTTTGTCTAGGCCAGGCTAGAAGCTCTTTTTGTCATTCCTATTGCATTCTGTCCTTGTCCTCAGAACTTGATCAGGGTTGTGTTTGGAAAAAAATAGAGTGGTGTGAGCTAAAGGATATGGCACAGAAAGAAATGAAAGTTTTGGGCCAGGGTCTATGGGTTGTGTTGCAGTCAGCTTTCTTGTTGCTGCGCAGAAAGAACCCAAGCAAAGGCGGCTTGTAGAGGAATGGGTTTATTTGGCTTACGGACTCGAGGGGAGACTCCATGCTGGCAGGGAAAACGATGGCATGAGCAGAGGGCTGGACATCACCTCTGCCACAGCACTGCAAACAGCGGCAGGAAGGTGTGCCAAAAACTGGTAAGGGGAAGCTGGTTTATAACCCCATAAGCCCACCCCTGACAACACAGCTTCAACGAGGTTGTAAAACCCAAACTGCCATCAGCTGAGGATCGATCTATCAGAACACATTCAATTGTTTGTGGGGGACACCTGGATCAAACCATGACAGGTTGCTTAAGCTCAAATTGTTTGAGAGATATCTTTGAGAACGGGCCAGCTGTTTTGTGGTGGTACAGTAGGAAGAAGGTTGTCAGAGTTTTCCAGCATTTCAAATAGGCTTTCTTCCCTCTGTGATTAACAAATTTGGTAGCCTACCTGTTATGACAGAAGTATAATAACAGAGAAAAGAGAGGTTCATGGGATTTACAATGTCCTTTTTTCTTGGAAATGGCCACTGGGTGAGACAGGCTGTTTGGATTACCTCCTTTGGAGGTAGTATGTAGCCATGATAGTGTCACAGGCAGTGGAGAGGAGATGCCAAGACTGTTAGACATTTGCCAAGAAGAGCTGCAGTCTCAGTAAGGAATTTTCTTCAGTACATCTGAAGGGGTAGAAGTAGGAACACCAGTGACTTCATCCTTGGTTACAGATGCTGCTAAAGGATTTGATGTTTTATTTTTTGTGCTTTAGATCTTACATTGATTCCATCTTTCCTTGCTATGGAAACATATTGGAAATGATAATAAAAGAACTACATGGACTTTTAACATAAGACTAAATGAATTTTTATATCTTGAGATGGTCCTGAGTCTGTGAAGACCAGAGGAAATGTATGGTATTTTGAATCAGATGTATCCCATATACTCATGTGTTTTAAAAGCTTGGTCCCCAGCTGGTGGCAATTTCTGAGGTGGACCCTTGCTGGAGGAGGTTGTTTTATGGTGGATCAGTGTAGGTTTGTTCTATCCAGCTTCCGCTTGCAAGAGCTCAGCACACTCTCTTGTCGCTGTCTGCCACCTGTTGTGACAAGGTGTGGCATCCAACCTTTGCTCAAGCCATGATTTCCCCTGCTATCAAGATGCTTCCCCTTTGAGATTATAAAACAAAATAAGCCTTTTCCTCCCATTTTTTTGTCCCAACAAAGTACAGGCAACAACAAAAAAGATGTAGTTGTGATTTTCCTTGCATGCAATTGCTCCTTGTTGGTGAGCATATCTACATCTTTGCTGCCAATCTTCGCTGATTTCAGAGCCCATCGCCTTCATCCTTCCTACATGGACTGAATACCAGTAGTCTTCAATTTGGTCTTCAGTCCACACTCATCAGGAATCCTCCAGTTTGTCACTCCTAAAAGCATCCAACCTGGTGGACTGAGAAGCTATCAGGTCTTTAGACTCTAGTCTATAGACAGTCACTGTTGAACTGCTCTGCCAATATCCTGCAATTCAATCAATTATATCCCCTCTATATCCTACATTTAACATTTGTTTCTCCTCTTCCACTAGAGAACCTCAACGGATACACCTGTGTTCCTTTAGGCTAAGGACCTGTCATGATGTTTCAGTGGAAAGTAGAGAGGCATGTCATAGTGAGCACCAGTATCAGACTGGTAAACTTGGTGATGGTTCAAGTTCAGTGCTTGTTTCCTGGAGATGTATATATGGAAATGCTGAATAAAACTGCTTATTTTCTCCTTCACTTGTTCTTTAATTTCTGTTCTTATTACACAGTAGCGACATAATGGTTTTCCTTCTGAATCTCCCCTTCCTTTCTTCCTACTTTCTCTTTATCCTCATAGCTAGAGTTTGTTCTCTCTTCTACCTATTCCTCTGGACTTTTGTTCCTTTACCAAGTCCTAGTTAACTGTCCAGATTAGTCTATAGCCAGTTCCTGGCAATATCCAAATAGTCTGCTAAAATAATAAACAGAGTTCTTGTTTGGTAGGTTTGCTCAGATAGACAAACAACCTAGATAAATAATTTGTAAACGCTATTCAGAAAACATACCTTTTCTACTTTCGGGAATGTTTTCAGGCCTTAAATTTTTTATGTTCCTGCTTTAACACTTCAAAATACCTCTATGAAAAAGTAATGGATTTTTTTCCTTTTGTTAAAAGGAATATCCTCCCAAGAAGCTATCTCTCAAGATGTGTTTAAATCCCAAGGGGGTGAGTATTCTACATTTAAAAAAAAAAGTACTTTACTGTATATCACCTGACTAGGTACTCCCCCAGATCTACAGAGTAGAGAGGTAAAACTACTACAGTTTTTTTAATAATGCAAGCTAATTAAGGAGAGAAGTTAATCTCTCTTAGTTTTTATAGTGCTATCATCTGTAACTTTGGATTAGAATTCTTTTAGATAAAGCGGATACCAAGGTAGAAAAAGTGGAATAAATATACACCTATATCTTTCATTCCCTTTATTTTCAAGGTGGAAAAAAAAAAAAACATGTGCAATGAGTCACTCCATGGAAACTGAAATTGCTTCTCCTAGTGACAGACAGACCTTATCTCCCTCTACAGACACAGCTGTGGGTCACTTTCATTTAGTACATTTTTTTTTCTTAGATGTGTGACAGGGCATCAGCACTCACTCCAAAATGAATATGGGTCTCTTTCATTTCACTTCGCCAGTTATCTTTCTTTCCTCCCTCCTTATTTCTTTCTCACTCCCCTCTCTTTATTCTTTCCTCTCCCTCACATCTCTTTCCCTCTCTGTTTTTATATTTCTTTCGTTTCCTCGCTTGCACCCACCCAACACCTCCCTGCATTCATTTTCTCTTTGCTTTCATTCCCCTAGTCCTATAATGGAATGACAATTATTAGAAAATATAATTCACTGTGTCTCATGCTATTATTTATAATCTACTCAAGCGTTTTCTTCACATTCTTAATATCCCTGGTGTCAGAGAGAATTACGGCTGGGAAGCTGACTGCAAGCCTCTCTGTAGCAACAAGAGACAGAACAGAGCATCACGTGCATAGATTTCTGTTGGGTGATGAAGTTTTCAAGATTTTTTGTTCCAGAGTGGTTCCATATTTTATTATGTATTTAAAAACAGTTTTGAAAAACAAAACATAGATTTTATGATTAAGTTTATTTTCCTTACCTCACAGGAAGAGGGGGATAGAATTTTTGAGTAGAAAATTTTTTTCATGAGGGAACACCTTTTTATGAAATGTAAAAAGAAATTAAGGAATGGTACCTGGTTTTAATCTGCGGTCTCGCTCTGAGCAGGAGGGGAGGCTTTGCAGTTGCTGATATCATTTCCTGGCTGTTTCTATACATATGTACACATCACACACACACACATTAAAGTTAGGTTTTTGAGGATAAACAATAAAAATGTATATCTTCCATATGAATTAATAATTAAGCAATCAAATCCATCTCTGTTTCAAACATTCAGGTACAGATTCTGATGTTTTATTCCATTTATTTCTCTCTCTCTCTATTTCTCTCTCTGTCTCTTTCTCTCCAGGCTTCCCTCTTTCTATAGTTCTTTTTTCTTCCTACTTTACTGTCTTTTTCTCACCATTCCTCCTTCTATTCTCTCTTTTTTCCCATCCTTCTCTCAATATTTCTCTTCCTCCTCCTTCCCTCTTTCTCTCCTTTCCTTCCTTGGAGAGGAGACCTTGCTAGGTTCTTTTCTTTGCAATGGTTTGATTCAGATGTCCCCCATAAACTTTATGTGTTTGTTCTAAATGCTTGATCCCCAGCTGATGGCAGTTTTGGAAACTTGCTGGAGCTGTATTGTCAAAGATGGGCTTATGGGGGTTCTAGCCAGCTTCCCCTTGTCAGTGTTTGGCACACCTTCCTGCCACTATTTGCAGTGCTGTGGAGGAGGTGATGTCCACCATCTTCTCATGCCATCATTTTCCCTGCCATCTTGGAACTTCCCCTCAAGTGTGTAAGGCTAAATAAACTCAATTCCTCCCATCAACTGTTTTTGGTCCAGTTATTTTCTGTGCAGCACTGAGAGATGTAAACTACAACACTTCCTTTGTTCCTTCCAAGGACAAGATTCAGGAAAGAACCTGTAGTCAAGACAAACCTAGTAAGAAGAGATCACAAAGATTGAAAAACACAAACAAAGCCTCCAAGACTTGCAATCCTCCATCTTGCTCCCTGGGTTTAAGTGAAAACCAATGTTCAATGATATTAACACTTTGTCTCCTGTCAGTTGCAACATAATCTTATTGACATGCATAGATGTACAGCTGAACATGCAAACAGACACAGACACACACAATATACACACATACATATGTATCCATGCTAGCACCCCAGAAACTTGGTCTCTTCCTGGTCACTGCACACATTCATTGACCCTCTTGAGCTCCTTCTGGAATTAGGTGAGCATAGACAGCAGTGGCCTGAGTTGCTTTTTTTGGCACAAGCACATATGATTGGCATTTTGAGAATTTCATTGCTAATCATTGTAGGAAATAGACATATGTAATAATAATGATATAGGAGCTGTTTTATGTATTTTAGAATTTTCAGTATGATCAAACACTCCAGAGTGCATTTTACAAAAATCCTCTGAAATCCATACAGCTATGCAGCTAAGCAATATTCCTACATACAATTTATATAAAATAGGTCACAGTCCTAGTGGGATAATTTAACTTTCTCATGCATATTTTCTTACTGTTAGACTCTATAGATCAATAAATGAATCAATCAGTGTGGCCTTTAGGACTTTGTTTTGTTTTTGTTTATTTGCCTTTTAAATTCTAACTATGAGCACTGTTGTTTTCCTATATGAAACAGAACAAAGAATATAAAAGTCTTCATTGACTTTATGAAACACAATCTATTTATACAGGGAGGCAAAAATATCAGTCAGATTTGGCAAATAATCATCACCAATGCTCAGTGGTGACCAACTAAGTCTTGTATCCTTGTGACTGACAAACCAAATTCCTAAAACTAGGATGATTCATTACAACAATATTGATGTGTTCTTTGTGAAAGCTGAAAGGTTAAGTTAGAGTGTCATCAGGGTCCATTCCTTTTTGGTGGCTCAAAGGGAAAAATGGTCCCATGTATCTCTCCCTGATCTTGGTGACAGATAGTAATTAATCCTCAGTAGCCCTTGGTTTGTCTGCTTTCTTTCTTTATAGGTTGCTCTCTGTTCTATGTATGTTTTTTCCTGGCAAAGTACAAAATCCAGTTGTTTTGGATTTAGGGTATACCCTAATCAATGTAACTTCATTTTCAATTATTATATCTGTAAATTGCCCACTTGTGAGTATTTTCATATGCTGAGATTTGAGCTGGTCTTGAATGTTCTGGAGCACACTCAACAAATGCTAACAGAGGTCCTTTGTTTATTTAAAAGTCAAATGGAGCCAAAACAGTGTCCTTGAATATTCCTTTTTTTTTTTGTCTATTTAGCCCTTATTTTGATTTTCTATAGGACAGTGCTATCTTATGTACACTTACAGGTTGCTGCTCATCACATAGGTGATAGCTAAACTGTCTGAAGCTCTGTCTTGAAAATTAGCCAGGTCTGGACAGAAGATCCTATAAATGTTTTTTTTCTCTTCATTTGATTTAAAAATCTACACTTGCTGGGCGTGGTGGCAAACACCTTTAATCCCAGCACTCCAGAGGCAGAGGTAGGAGGATTTCCGTGAGTTCAAGGCCACCCTGAGACTACATAATGAATTCCAGGTCAGCCTGGACTAGAGCGAGACCCTACCTCGAAAAACCAAAAATAAATAAATAAATAAATAAAATAAAATAAAATAAAAATCTAGACTCACCTAACTAGGCAGAAGACTTCCAAGATGAACATTAGAGCATTAAATGTCTCTTACACAAGTTTACTTGCCAAGTTTCTTCTGGGAACTACACACACACACACACACACACACACACACACACACACACACACACACATGGCAGGGCCTAAATGTGTAGCCCAGGCAGAATTGGAAGTCACTCTTCAGCCCAGACTGTCCTGGAACTCATGGCAATCCTCCCATCTGTTAGTATTAAAGGCTTGAACCACCATTCCCACCTCAGAGCTAGGAATTAAAAGTAATACATATTAATTGAAAATAGTGGGTGAACTATTCTACCTGGTGACAAAGCAAGGAGACATAGACACCAACACACACACACACACACACACACACACACACACACACACACACACACACACCAGGAAAACAAAGACACAGAAGCCCTCCCAATACTAATATCATTTTAAAACTTTAAATTGGTCAACAAAAAATGATTACTATCCCAATTACACGGTCTTATCCTGCTCCAAAAACAGAATGCTTGCTCTCTATCCCATGACATCCTAGATCCCGATCTCAGAAAGGTGTTACTCAAGCTAGTTAAATTTTGTTGCAAACTTTGCTCTTCACTCTGCACTGGTAATTCAAGTTTATTCCATAATCAAAGTACATTTTACAGATATGATTAAAAATTGCTTATTTGGGTACATAAGAGCACTGATTCATGAACCAGATGCCTTGGACTCAAATGCAATATACAGAGAAAATTTGAGAAACTTTATAGAAGAAGTCATCTGCATTGCATAGCCAGGCCCAACCAAATAATTTGGTAGATGTTATAAATTCTATAGGTGTGGATTTTATGGGCCAGCAGCTGGGTTAGGCGGACAGATGTCTAAAAAGAGTTGCTTACATATTTTTCTTAATCGTCTACTGTCCATTATGGAATCAATAAAAACTGCATCTGAGAGTGGAGAATATTCTAACATGCATGATTACCAGCATAACATGCCTGATCCTTCAACTATTTGAACTAAGCTATTCACATTTAAGCTCCACAAGATTCCAAGAGCAGAATAATACCCCAAATCACTTGAGATTCCATAACATCCAAAGTCTGGTGTCAGTGTCTTATAGCTATGGCTCAGGAAATGGGCACATGGAATTTAAATGTGTATAAATAATGAAGAATAGAGGATCCCTATCATACCTTTTGTCACTCCAGTTATTGCCCTGTGTATCAGCTAATATTACCTTGGCAGTAATGCTTCAGAGAATGGAAAGGTAACAGAATTCTTTATCTTTTAATTCCTCTTGATCATTAAGCAAGAGAAAGAGTGTACTAAGAAAATACAAGACTATCCAAGAAAGCGAAATAGCAAATAGCTGAGTTTGTTTTGCGCAGTGTTACCACTGTTTTGATAAGAACCTCATTTATATGAATATATGAGCCGTGCATATAAATTGTGTGATGTTGGCGATGTAATTCCACAAGCAATATAAATATGTTGACATTTGGATTTAAAATGGGAATTGCACAATGTAAAGACAAACATTAAACTCATGGCAATGTTTTAAAGTTAATCTTTAAAGAATATCTTTACAAAATAATTTTTAGAAAAATTACCAAAGCAGTGAATCTCTGAAAAGTTTTTGAAAAATATATTTCAAGGTCATTAATGGGAACAGTATCTGGCTTTTTTTTTCTTAAAAAATCTATTTTTAAAATATCGTTATTGTCAATAATTAGATATATTGTATGAGCAAATCTTGTGATGGTACCCCCATTTCCCTCTTCTCTGTCCACACCCACTGAGGTTTAAATTGAGTGAGACCGTGAGGTCACCTTTATCATTGAACCTAAGTGGTTATGTGGCCACTTCATCTGGATGATGGTCATTATTCACAGGTTTGGGCAGGGGCTCTAAGGTTGAAAATCACTAGTGAGACAAGAAACACTGTACACGATGCCTGTGTGCACAAGGAAACTATACTTTGCCAGTTGAACACAATTCCCATGGGTGATTTATTAACAAAATTAAGAATATATTTTAAACTGTGCCCACATAGGCTTCTGAGGAATACTAGTTTAAATATTTCATATTTTGTTCAGCCTCTCCTGAAGGAAGCAAATGGAAACACAAACTTTGCTGCATCTCTCTCAAGCTAGAACCTGCCTTCCCTTCCCTGAACACATCCACTGTCCAGTGTGCCTCAACTCCAAGGGCACATGGAGGTGGCATTCCCTACACAATATAAGCTAGTCATTTTCTCTGGAGTAAATGCGAGAGGAGCCTACGGAATTGGAGAGACTGCTTCTTGGATATAATTACCATGGTGAGGGAGGCTTCCTTTCTGAGGAATGGTGTTCAATTCAGGATCTGACTGCTCCCTTGCTTTCACCAGAAGAAAGCAGCGATGTGTCAGTAATCTTGCTCCATTGTCTTCATCTTACAGGAATGGGGCCATTTGATGCCACTATTTCAATTTATTATTGTGAGATAAATCATGGTTCTAATAACTGAAAGTGAACGGGAAGCATCAGGCACAATTGCTAAAGGTAAGAACGATCCAAATCTGTCTTCAACTGATGCAGTCTCTGCCTCACTTAGACATCTTAAATCCCGAATCATTCATACAGCCCTATCCTGAGCAGGGAAGACTTTCACCCAATATAATGCACTGCACAATTGACTCTCTGCCTTGTGGGGATGCAGGGAGCTCTGTCTGTTCCCAAGCATCATGTATCATGTGGTGCCACCGGCGATGAGAATACAGCATTGTTGGACCAGTGGACTGATCCAATATAGTAAATCCTATATTCCTGCTTGGTACAAATGAATAACCTCATATAGTTCTGCACACATCCAACAAAATGATGAAAGGGAGAGAGAGAGAAAAAAAAACAAATGGAATTTCCCGATCATTGCATTCCACTTTATTTCTCTGTTTTAACTTTGTAAGTGAATTCAATGTCTGTAGTAGGCAATTGATGGCTGTGAAAGAGAATGAAAGAAAAATGTTAAAGCCCCAAACCACAATCTGAACCCTGGTAGTTTTAGTTCTAAACCACAATCTGAACCCTGGTAGGTTTAGTTCCAAACCGCAATTGGAACCCTGGTAGGTTTACCTCTAAACCACAATCTGAAACTGGTAGTTTTAGTTCTAAACCACAATCTGAACCCTTGTAGGTTTAGTTCTAAACCACAATCTGAACCCTGGTAGGCTTAGTTCCACAATCTGAACCCTGGTAGATTTAGTTCTAAGCCACAATCTGAACCCTGGTAGGCTTAGTTCTAAACCACAATCTGAACCCTGGCTTAGTCCTTTTATGCTTTCAAGAATGCTCAGCTGGGATCCTCAACTCCAAGCCTTCCATAGCCATTTCAGCATTTCAGCCTCCTTAGCACAGGGCAGCAGGCATAGGATGACTGCTGACCTGTATTTATCAGTGATGTGGGAACAGTGGGTGAAGACAAAGGCCAGGAGAAGTGAGGAGTAGGAGAAAACCTCGCTTCACTGTCTGCTTGGCTCCTGACTTCTGTAGCGTCTCCTTATGCCATCTAAGAGATGAGGATTCCCAACAACCATTTCAGGCCAGGAAACTTTCTCCATATCTCAGCCTTTATGTGTTTTCAACTTCTAGGTTTCCAGTCATGTTCATTCTTTCAATGTATGTTTGTGTGTGTGTGTGTGTGTGTGTGTGTGTGTGTGTGTGTGTGTGTATGTGTGTCCAGCTTCCTGTATCAAGTCTTCTCTAAGTAACCCAGTCCATAATATTGCTCAGTCATTAAGAGTTTCCAAATGACTTTTTGTATATTGCTTATTTGACATAATGCTACTTGGCTCTTTAATTTTGTTTTCCATGAATAAATAATTTTTCTATTAAATATGTTAAGGGTAAGTCTAGAGTTCATCATCTAGAGGGGTTTTTCTAGTGCTTCTACTTAATGTCATGATTAGTATTTATTAATAAGAGTTGCTGTATTATCCATAAAGTATTATGGGTCATGTGATTAACCATGTGTGTTTGTTCCCATGAGCCCAAATAATTCCTTCCATACATTTTCATATTGCACAATCAATGCTAGATAACAAGCTCATCAGTTGATTATTATACTTCAATATTTACACACTGACTGGAACAGGTCAAAGTGTAATTTTCAAATGGTAGTTTCATTGAGTCTTTCCCTCTTTAGTGAACAATTTTTTCCCTTATCTTTTTCCCCTTGAGCAATAAAGGCCAGCAAATCTGATTCCAACTTGATCAGGTCTGTGTGGAGATGGGAGAAAGGACTCCACCATCACCATCCAGTCAGCCATATGAGCTGCAGAAACAGGCACTAGAGAGCTGGACAAGCAAGGCACATGCCCAGTTGGCATAAACAAACCAGGAACATGACTGTGAAAAAGTGTCAAATATAGTTGACTGAAAACATTCTACATTTATCCAGACGAGTTGAATCCTCCTTTGACTGGAGCCAAAGCCTTCTATTCTAAAGGGATTCAATCTCTGAAAAACTTTCCTTTCTTTGTGTTCATGTTTCACACATTGGAGTGCTCACATTAAATTTCACCAATAAGACATGGAATGATGGCTGACATCCTGACAGGAGATGAACCACCCCTGGCCTGTCACACAGAGCCCAAATGGAACCTATGAGAAAGTGATGGGACACAGACCAATCACCATAGCAAGTCAGATAACCCATGAAAGGTCAATGGAGACAGACACCAATGATACCCAACACAACCCAGTGCAAAGGTCCAGAGACACTTGAGATCTCAATAATAAAGCAGACTTACAACTCACCCACCATGACTCAGCAGAAGAGGGCGCGGAAAGAATGTAAGAGCCATGGTGGTGGTGGGGGGAGAATATTCAGAGACATCGCCCCCCTCAGCAACAAGGCACAAAATGGGAAGAAAAAAAAATCTGGCAACCTCTGGTGCAGTTTATAACCCCCTACAATATGGACAGATCCAGTATGTGCACCGAGGAGGGACCTCAGTGGGTAGGAGACAGAGAGGAGGGAAATGAGGGCACTTTCACAAGCTTTGCTCATACAATATATATACTTATTCATAATAATAAAGATATTTAAAAAATGCTAAAATGGAGGGTGCTATTGTCGGCTTTCTTCGGTTTCCTTTGCTCCCAATAATGAGTATTAGGTTTCCTGCAGACAGTGGACAGCCCTTGGCCCCTTGTGACGATATATGTAGTCAGCAACACTGTTCCTGTAGTTAGCATTCAGATAGAAAGCACCTCTGTCATGGAGGGGTCACTAATGGGAGGTGCAGGTTATGGAGCCCAGGACATCTTTCCTAGGCACATAGAAATTGTGAGAGCAAATTTTATAATTGTGCATAAAACTTGTAGTAGAGGAAACTTCAATCTTACTGTCCTGGTGAGTGTAAGCAATACAGTAAGGGTGGAGAACAAAATGCTGAAAGACATGTCCTGATTGCTTTCTCTCTCCATCCTCCTTCCTTTGTATTTATGTGTCTATTTCATATGTGTAGGTACACATGCACTCACATGCACACTTATGAATGTGGGTATATATGTATTTAAGCACATATGAGTGTGAAGTTGCTCATGGAGGCCTGAGCACGCACTTGGGTGTGGTTCCTTTTGTGTGGTTCTTTTTGGAGACAAGTCCTTTCATTGGTATAGATCTTACCATATAGTCTGATCTCTCTGGCCAGTGAGTCCCTGACCTGCCTGTCTCCCTTTCCTCAGCACTGGGATTATAAACATGCCATCCTCCCTGACGTTTCTTACATGAATTCTGAGAATCAAATTTGGGTTCTCGTGCTTGCAAGGAAAGCATTTTAACAACCAAGTTATCTGTCCATTTGGGTACAGTCAAAAGGGACATCACCTCTAGGTCACAGCTTGACTGAATTTTATGAGCCTCAAAGTCCAGTTTAAGCCCAGTGTCTCAGAGGATTTCCTGTTGCATTCACCTGTTTGAGCTCTCCATTTTTGCAATACAGATGTAGATGATCACAGAGCCCAAACTTATTTAGATTATAGCTTCCACCCAAAACAGTGGCTTCTTAGTTCATAAAGTAAAAGGATTAAAAGTGGATTAGAAGAAAGGACCTTTTCTCAACAGGCAATATTTATAGCCACAAGGTTTTTCTTTCTTCTTTCCTTTCTTTCTTTCTTTCTTTCTTTCTTTCTTTCTTTCTTTCTTTCTTTCTTTCTTTCTTTCTTTCTTTCTTTCTTTCTTTCTTTCTTTCTTCCTTCCTTCCTTCCTTCCTTCCTTTCTTTCTTCTATTTTTTTCTTTCTTTCGTTCTCTTTTTCTTTTCACCCCCTCTACAAGGCTTAGGAGGAAAAAAGAATATGTGCAATGATTCTCCAAGTGGCACCATGTGGGCAGGATTTAAGAAATACACCTTTCTAATTCACAGGCAATTTATGTGTGTATGCCTAAATATCCAATTAGCAGGCCCAGATGCCACTTTACATTAAAATATGTAGGGTTTTACAACTGCAAGCCAGCTGTGCCCATAATTTTTCTCTATCACTTTGTAGAAATCTACCAAGAATTGGACTTGAATATTGTACAATATGTGATCCATAGCATTCAAACAATCAGAGATTGATAGGCATATTTTGTCTAGCCAATTATATTACTGAATGAAGAGCAAAGGATTATAACAAATGTACAGTGATGAGGCAGAGAGAACTCAATGGAACATGTGATTTTTGACCCATAAAATACCTACATTGCACAACAGTTCTGTCTGCTGGATATTTTTTGCAGGTTTGGTGATGTGGTTTCCATTCCATTTTGGCTGCCACTTGTCATATGTGGCAATGAATTACTTAAAACATGGCCGAAACAATGCTACAATATATTATTGATTTCATGTAATTTTCACAGTATTAATTAGCCATGATGGTAAAATTGAATAGCAAAGTTCATTTATGCCACAAATACACCAAAAAATCAGCAAGGCTAATTTCAGATCGGGTTGATGTTTCCTGCTTACCAGTCATGCAACTACATGAAAATTAACTTTGCCAGGCTATGCTTTGTCTTAAAATTGCCAATAACAAAGGTTCTCCTAGTATTGCTGAATGGGGTCTTTCAACGTACGCGTAAATGATTTGTTTTTACCCCATCCTTCAAACAAAGTATGTCTTTAACTAATGTTTTCTCTATTTTCTCAATTTTTCTCTATTTTTCCATTTAGTCTTTTCTCTTGCCTCACTTTCCCCCCATCTTCTTGTCTTCTTTGGTTCGATAGAAGTATATCAGTTATTTTCTCATTGCTAAGACAAAATACCCGAACAAAAGCAGGATATGAAAGGAAAGGGTTTAATTCAGCTTACTGTTTCATTTATTTATATTTATTTATTTATTATTTATTTACAAGCAGAGAGACACAAAGAGAAAGTGTGAAAAAAAGAGACAGAGTATGGGTGTGCCAGGGCCTCTAGCCACTGCAAATAAACTCTAGATGCATGCACCACTTTATGTATCTTGCATACCTGTGTACTGGGGAATTACACCTGGGTCCTTAGGCACTGGAGGCAAGTGCCCTAACTGCTAAGTCATATCTCCATTCCTTGTTTATTTTTTTAATATTTCATTTATGTATTTTACAGAAAGAGTGAGGAAAGTAGAGAGAGAGAGAGAGAGAGAGAGAGAGAGAGAGAGAGAGAGAGAGAGAGAGAACAAACCAGCACTTCCAGACACTGCAAACAAATGTCAGGCACACGGGCCACCACATGCTCTGCCTTGTGCATCTGGCATAACGTGGGTACTGGGGAATTGAACCCAGGTCCTTAAGCTTTGCAGGCAAGTGCCTTAATACGGAGCCATCTCTCCAGCCTTTTGGGTTACTGTTTTGATAGGAAGTTTTATTATGGTGGGGGAAAAACGTGTGAGCAGGAAGCTGGCTCTTCTTGTCACATATTATAGCTTGGAGGAAGTCTAAAGAATGATCTAGCTATGTCCAGTGGGGCTAGGCTCATAAACCCAAGGTCTGCCCCCAAAATCCCATTCCTCTAGCATGCATCCACTTTCTAAAGGCTTCACATCTTCCTCAAATTTACACCAGCAAGGGACAGAGTATTCAAAGCATTTCGTTCAAACCACCACAGGGAGGGAAAAACAAACAAAGAAAATAATAATTGGTACATTAGCAATGCAACCATCTCTTCACTAATTGAAATTACCTTACCTGTCTCTCCAACTTGTGCATTGTTCTAAATTGGAATTTTCTAGTCGTGTGGCCTGAGGTGCAAGCAACAGGACGGGCAGCAACGCCGATGGAAACTGTAGTTATCTAAGCCGATGGAAACTGTAGTTATCTACCTCATTGCTCTTTAATATTCATTCAAATATACAAAAATAAATATCTAAAAGCTAACCAAGGGGAAAATAATTGTCATTGGATCTGAAAGAATAGCAGATACTTGAAATGGTAGGACTCAAAAGAAAGAGAGAGAGAGAGAGAGAGAGAGAGAGAGAGAGAGAGAGAGAGAGAGAGAAAGAGAGGTACATATCTTGTAGCCTTGGTATTATTACACTTAACAAGTATTAGCAAAATTAATACTCAGTGATTAGAGCTTAATTATTCAAATAAATGATATGATTAAAAGAAACAAAATAACACAACCTTCTCTTCCTTCCACACTACATGAACCAGGTTTGGTTTATATCAGATTCCTTTTATAAAAGTTGTATTAGTAAATATTAATTGTATAATATAAGGGGATCTATTATGACATTTTAGGCTTGTTTTTCAAATTCCCTTCTGTTCCCAGTTGTCCTTTATTTTACTTTTTACTATCTTTCAATTATCAATTTCAATTGTTTTCAATTTCAATTATATTTCAATTTCACTTATCTTTCAATCTCCCTTTTCCCTGTTTATTTTTTGTTTTGGACTGTTGTATTGTCTTATGCTTTTTCCATGGATACAATGTGCTACAAAAGATTCTCCTTCATTCTTGGCTGGTTTCAAGATAGACATAATGTATATAAACCTTACACTCTTAGTGTGAACCCACAGGAAAAATGATACCATTTATCAAGGTAAGGGCTAAAGGGCTAGCTGGAAAATCCTAACAACCCAAACTCTATTCCCTAGTACCCATATAAAGCCAGATGCACAAAGTAGTGCATGTATCTGGAGTTCTCTCTCTCTCTCTCTCTTCTTGTAAATAAATAGATACACTTAAGATCTCAACAATAAACCAGACTTAAAACTCACCCTCCATGACTCAGGAACTTGAGTGGAAGAGGAGGCAGAAAGAATGTAAGAGCCATGGAGTGGGAGAATATCCAGAGACATTGACCTCCTCAGCAACAACACATAAAGGGGGAAGAAAAAAAAACTGGTTACCTCTGTTGCAGTTCATAACCTCCTACCCTATGGACAGATCCAGTATGCACACCAAGGAAGGACCCCAGTGGGTAGGGGACAGAGACCAGGGAAATGAGGGCACCTCCAAATGATTTGCTCATACAATGTATCTTATTATTCATAATAAAGATATTTTTAAAAAATTAAAAGTAGAAATGTAAATAAAAGCCATTTGAAAACCATTGATCTGTTTGACAGCAAATAATTGTCAACAGCATAAGTATTTCCATGTTTATTTAAATGGGTCTGAATTTAGTTTGCTGACTTGTTGAGGAAGCAAAGGAAACCCAACATAAGATATAAACTAAGTGACCCTAATACAGAAATTGAGATCACCTCCAGAACTGTGTGGTCATCAAAGAATGGGATCACAGTTTACAGGAAAAGGTGTTTATGTGGACAGTCACAAAGACCCTGATGAGAGAATGGCTTCACTGTTTACATTGGTTTGAGGGAAAAGTAGGATGTGATAGAAAGAGGTGTCAGAAATGCCACAATATGTAAATATTGTTTGCCCACACCTGGTATGTTTGAGATTTTTCTTAAAGTGAGTGAAGTAACACCACCATTTCCCTGTCTCCCCAAGCACTGCCCTTCTAGCTTTGGAATTGGCAAGGATACACTCCATACCTCATCCTCCTTTTAAAGTACTTCTGTGGTCCTGAAATCTTTTTCACCTTCGTAAATGCCATATTGGACAATTTAATCAGACCCAGAAAATCTCACTAAGACTGAACGTGACGTGGTTTGGGTTAGGAAGCCCCTAGGACACCGCTGAGATGATCCAATTCTTTTACTATCTTGACTTGCTACTCCTTAAACATGACCTTATGGGAAGAACATTGTCGGATAGTTAATGGGAAAAAGTAAACAAAGACAATACCAAGAGCCAAAGTCAAATATTTTTATGATTCCTTGATATTTGGGAAACCATCTTGACCTGTCTGTAGAATTTCCCAGTTATGTTTCTGTCGATTACTTTCGCCAGCATTTTTAAAGACATGATATGAACATTATTTTCTCAATTTACTAGATGCTTAAGCATGAACAACAATAAAAAACCAAAAAAAATAGATGCTTAAGCTAATTTCTAGAAAAATTAAGGATATTCAGGCTCTTCTAGCATAAGGATGGTAGGGAGAGGACTTGATAGTCTTTTCCTAATGCAGTTCCCCACCAGGTGGCCTGTATTTAATTGAGCAAGTAATGCTAAGGAGGGGATCCAATTAGCCTCTGCATGGGGGAGGATTGCAGGATCACATCCTCACACCAGCCTCTTGAAAGCAGAAGGCAGGCTCTTGATTTGAATGCCTGGCATAGCATTTCTCTTTTTCTTTTGCAGCAGTTATTAAAAAGTGCCACTCGTACCCTGTGTGCTGAGTATTAGAAGGTTTCTAAGAGAGACGTGGTTAT
Organism: Zapus hudsonius; assembly: GCA_004024765.1. Taxonomy (NCBI): domain Eukaryota; kingdom Metazoa; phylum Chordata; class Mammalia; order Rodentia; family Dipodidae; genus Zapus; species Zapus hudsonius. The sequence goes on from PVHP010005344.1 coordinate 61,755, forward strand.
TTGTTATGTCCAGGAGGGTTTGTGGAGGAAAATATTGTAAGCCATGGTGTGATGGTATAGTAGCAGTCACCTGCAATTTCTGATGTGTATTCGTAATGTGTTTTAGGTGGCTGGGAACATTGACAGTAAGGTCAATTATGTTGCCACAAATGGAGAACCATGGCTGAGGGAATTCAGCAGGAGAAAAAGCATGTGATGGTTAAGTTTTGATGTCAACTTGATCTCTCAAGTAATCTTGGGTGTGTCTCTGAGGATGTTCACAGGAAGGCAGCCTCTCAGCAGGGGGCAGGATGCAAGGAAGCTCATGCAGGAAGGAAATTCCAGAGACTCAGGAAGCCATGATGTCTGGGGAAGGGTTGCAAGAACCCGCCCTAAGGCTTTATAAAGGGGAAGAAGTTCTTTCCTTGGCTCTCCTGCCTGTTTGCTAGTCTGTGTGTGGTATTAGTGATGGGTTTCTCTCTCTGCTTGGACCTGTGAAAGAGGGCTAGCCTCTTTCACTGTTACAGAACATCCCCTCAATCTGTAGTTTCAATAAATACTTTCCTCCCCCAAATTGTGCCTGGTTTGAAGATTCATCTCAATGACATGTGGCTGACTATGACATAGCCTATATGTGTGTTTGCCCTTCCTGGTGGTGGGTGGCCCTAGCCTTGATGGTGGAGCACTACTCAATTCAATTCCACAAATAATTGTTGAGTAAGTAGAATGTGCAGAGCACTGTACCCAGGAATTAGGGAAAGGCAAGCAGAAAGCACCAGGACTCAGGTCCTAGAAGGTGATCCAAATGTAGGTCCCACTATTCAGCAATGACTAGATAGCATCATATGCAGGAGGCTGTTTAAATGCTCTCTGAGCATTAACCATTGCATGAAGCCAGGAAAAGGTAGAAACAAGGATGGAGGAGAGGAGAGGTTACTTGACAGGCAACTCTAGGGACAGAACTAAGGGAATGAAAGGGTCATTAGGGGGGAAGGGGTGGAGAAAGGGTGGAGAGAGATTTACACAAAACTATTGACTACATGAATCAGTACCATAGATACCTTCCTCTTGGATAGAAAACTAAAAGACATGACCCATAATTAGAGAGGAGGTAGTAGGATTGTCCAGGCAGAAGGGCCCAGGAGAAGGTGGAGAAAGCCTAACCCTAAATCCATGGGCACTAGCTTGTAATTCCCAGTGTGAGAACAAGGTTACACCCCGCAGTGAGCTGTTGGTTGGGGAGACCTATGTGGGTCCAAAAACAATGCCGCCTCTTTCCAAACAACTTGGTTACCCACCAGAACTAAACAGTCAATCCCTAATGCTGTAAACATTACACTATGTGGACACGGGACAAAAAGAGACCATATTGGAACTTAGAAGGATCCCAGCTCCTTAATGGATAACTCACATTGTTCTAGAAAGTACTATATGAGGGGCTGAGGGATAATGGAAACCAACAGCATGAACAAGCATGGAAGCCTCTGAGCTAGGAGATCAATCAGCCAGGCAAGATGCACTTACTGTTTTTTTTTGTTTGTTTGTTTGTTTCTTTGTTTTTCTGTTTTCCTTCCTTTCTCTATTTCTATCTCCAATCCCATTGTGTACTTGTTTTATTTTATTTCTGCCTGAGACCACCTCAAAACACCTGACAAGGTTAGGCACCTGATGTCAGCCTAAGAATTCATTCATTCATTATTTTTTTTCTCCCTTTGTCTTTTTATAAGTGGCTCCTGGCAAAGTTAAATGTAATTTCCATATTAATACCTGCAAGTAGTACAGAGTAGAACAAGACATAGCAATCAACAAATTGGTGTTGAACTATATTTAAAAAGGTTGCTACACTGGGCTGGGGAGATGGCTCAGCGGTTAAGGCACTTGCCTCCAGTGCCTAAGGCCCTGGGTTCAATTCCCCAGGACCCAACTAAGCCAGACCCACAAGGTGGTGGCCCTGGTGCATGCTCTCTCTCTCTCTCTCTTTCTCAATCTCTCTCTGATTGAAAATGAATAAATGAAATATTTTTTAAAAAAAAGGTAGCTACACTAAATCAGAGTTTTCGTCCAATGATGTCTCCTTGGTCACTTTTGTGAGGTTCTAGGTGATATTTTGCATCCTTTCAATGAAATTAGGTTTTCTTACTCCAATTTGGCAACATGGTAAATGAAGATGTTCAGAGGTGATGTCAGATTTTAGTTCAAGTGCATGTTGTTATTGTTGTTATTCCCATACAGAACTCATGTTTTCTTCAGAAATTATTAACAAGGAAATGATATCCCACATTTTTCCTCTAAAACTTTGGTAAAAATTATGAGCGCTTATGGAGGTTGTGACCCAAAATGGTTTAAATGAGCAGGTTATTGTTTTTATCATCTTTTTGTTTGTTTGTTTGTTTGTTTTTTCAAGGTAGGGTCTCGCTGTAGCCCAGGCTGACCACTAGTTCACTATGTAGTGTCAGGGTGGCTTATCATCTTTTAGAATAACAAATAATGGTGTGTGTGTCTATTAATATGGTATGCCTCGTCAATGTTTTTTGCACAAAACATAAGAGAATTTTTGACAAGTATCCAGGTCCATTTATCATTTTGTCCTCATGCCGATAAGAGGTACACAGTGTGAAGTGTCAGAAGAGGTCCTGGAGGGGACAAGTCTTATTTCGTGTTTGTATAGCCTGCCATGCTACTATGCAAGTCAGGCCCAGCTTGTATTGTACAGCTTGTACAAACATTAAGTCTTATCCTTGGTACAATAGAACATCTCTGCCATCAACGTGAGGCATGATGTCCCAAACAATTACAGAATGAACAACACTGAGAGCAAATACAGTTTATAGGTAGATAAGGATACAAGGCTTAATAGATGCAGGATAGGCTCTGGGGACAATGGAACCCTCATTCACTTCTGATGGTATTTCAGACATGTACAACCACTATGAAAAGTAGTGTGGAGGCTCCTGAACAGGATGGATATAAAGCTACCAGCATAACCCAACTATCCCTCTACTGGGCATTTACCTACCCTCAAGATTTCATGCCTCAACACAGAGACATTTGCAGAACCATATTGACAGCATATCAATTCATAATAGCTAAGAACTGTAATCAACCCAAATGCCTATCACGGGATGAATGGATATCAAAGTTGTGGTACACATACACTATGGAATTCTACTCAGCTGAAAGGAAAAATGGCATAATGAAATTTAAAGAAAAGTAGATGGAATTGGAGCAGATGATTCTTAGCAACCTCTCACAAAACAGAGAGACAGGCACCACATAATATCTCTTATATATGATTCCTAAACAGGTTAAGCTTGATATGTAAGCAAACTCTGACAGGTGAATTGAGAGTCTGACAAAGGAGATGGAAGTAATTGGGGGGGGGGGAGGAAAGGGCAGAGTGACTTATAACCAATCTAAACCCATAATGAATGATACCATAGAATCCTTATTTTCATACAGTAAGCTCTGGAGGAAGCTAGGGAATATTGGCTGTTAAGAGGGTCCCTAAATAAGGTAGGAGGTAGACTAACCCCAAGACAAATTGCTCTGCTCTGTAATTCCTATTTCAGTAATTGGT
>PVHP010005345.1:0-65663 GCA_004024765.1 Zapus hudsonius
AGAAAGAACCCAAACAAAAGTGGCTTGTAGAGGAATGGGTTTATTTGGCTTACGGACTCAAGGGGAGACTCCATTCTGGCAGGGAAAACGATGGCATGAGCAGAGGGCTGGACATCACCTCTGCCACAGCACTGCAAACAGCGGCAGGAAGGTGTGCCAAACTCTGGCAAGGGGAAGCTGGCTTATAACCCCATAAGCTACCCCCAACAACACAGCTCTAATGAGGTTCTAATTCCCAAATTGCCATCAGCTGAGGATAGATCTATCAGAACACATTCAATTGTTTGTGGGGGACACCTGTATCAAACCATGACAGGCCATATGATAGTACCTGTTCTTAGTCTGGTATAAGCCCTAGCCAAGCCTAATGATTGTCATATATTTTAATGGAGTTGTAACCTGATTGAGTACCTTAAGACTCAGTTTACCCATCCCATCCCCCTGTCTAGCAAGAATCTTATCTGGCAAAAATGTCTTTAGGTGACTAGACTTGAGAGAGAAAAATATACCCTGAACTCACAACCAGCTTGCAACATCTTTAAGCAGCCCCATGACCAGTTAGAATCAAGAACAAGGAAAGGTGACAAAATAGAGACTCATGCACATTATGTTAACTTTGTAACTGCAGTTTTTAATATAAATGACATATTAGTAGGAGAGACAGAAAATAGTAAACTGAGTCCATAAGGCAATTTAAAAAGAAGAGTTACAGTTTTGCATACTCAAGAACATTTGTCTGCTGTTGTAGCAAGAATGCACATACTTTTTGCTTTAAAGTTGAAAATCTAGAAGGCAGTTTTAATTTAATATCACCCTAAAATACATCTATGTACCTATGTTCATTTTTAGTGGCTTTATTCTTTTTGTCTAAACTGTAGACACAAACTTAATCCTAATATAGAAATCTAGAGCAATTAATCTGATGTACATCATTTTGTTGTCCATGACTGCTTAGAATACATGAAGCTTAACCAGGATATCTAACATTATTTGTACATAGCAAGTTCAAGTGTTACAACTTGGAGTTTAACTTACTTGAAGTCAGGAACTTAGGATGGGAGCCTTCTAACATACCTTCAAACCTGGAGGCTATCTCAGGACATGGGGTGTCTCTTATAAGTCACTGGGCTTTGAAAAAGAGGGTCGGGGTGCTAAGGTGGAGATGAACATTCCCTCTCAAAGAGTAAGGCAAGGATAGTGTGGTCTAGATGGTATGTTGTTCATTCAGGATGATCCCAAAGATAGAAAAAGAGTTAGATATACAGAGAATGTCTGGGAAGGGAGACTTATCCCAGAGATTGGGGAAAAAAGCAATAGTCATTAGAGCAGAAAGTGCAAGCAGAGAAGAGGGTTTCCTCCCTGTAAGTAAAAGGACAGTGGTGCAGGGACTGGCTATGGGGAGTGAGCTGTAGCTGCAGGTGCCCCTGGCTCTGCTGGAGGGAACAGGGGCCGGCCACTCAACGGTCACCCCAGGTCTCCAACTCTAGATTCTCTATCAGTCAAGGATCTACATTGTCCTCTATCAAAGGAAGACACAGTGATACCACACCTTTGGTATCTTCAGCTCTCCATATGTGCCTCTAAAACTGAAACGGGGTCAGAGGAGCAGCTGTGCTCTCAGTTTGGCTAGAACATATTTTTACCCAGGAAGCAGTAAAGAATTAACCATTACCAGGCCACGAGACAATTCAAAAGTCAGAAGAGGAATGTAATAGGCTTTATTAAAAAGGATTCAGAGATATAGTATAGGCAGAAACAGCAGACTTTTATTACAAGGAAAACAGCATCCATTAACATGGACAGGATCCCTGAAATTGGAACTCAATGGAGGGCTGAATTCAGGGGTTTTAAGTATGTTGGGGCTGTCTCTGTCAATAATTGAAAGTGTCCTAGACTAATTGATTGTTGAAAGCTTCTCAGTAAAGAACAAGGTGAACTACTCAGAAATCTATTGTAGAGACATGATCACTCATAATTGCCTGCAGCTCACCTGAACTCTCAGAGCCCTGGACTTCCCCGCTCAACCATGTAATTCCCAAAATTGGAGGAGGGTTTCCTCACCAATGCTCTTTTGTGCCTACTAAGAGACTTTATTTACCTCCCTGTCAAATCATTCCTATTAGCCCAGATATATTGTATCCTTTTGTTTGTTTGTTGGAGTTGTAATGGGCACCTTAAAGTTAATATATGTAGAACTGAACCCCGAGTCCTTCCTTTTTTTCTTTTTTTAAAATTATCCATAATTAGATACACTTAATAAGAGAATATTGTGTTGATGTCTCCAATTACCCTATTTCCCTCTTCCCTGTCCCTGATCAGTTGGATATCCTCCTCCGTGGGCAGTCTGGATCAGTCCATGGGGTAGGGGGTTATGGACAGCCTAGGCGTCAACCCAATGAGTCTGTCCTTCTTGACTTGTCTTTCCTCATTTCAGTAAGTGGCAGCTCTGTCCTTCCATTCTTGTCAGAAACCTTTGCTATCAGCCTTAATCTCTCTTCCAGCATCTCATCCTGTTAACACTACCTTTACAATGTGTTCACTCTGCTTCTCATTGTTTCATTTATACATATGTATATTTATTATGAATAAGCATATATATTTTATGAGCAAGTCTTGTGAGTGAGTCCCCATTTCCCTCCTCTCTGTCCCCTACCCACTGGGGTCCCTCCTCTTCAATCAGCAGTCCCAACTTCCCATACCAGTCTGTTGTCTAGCTCCTTCGGTCTGCTGTGAGCTGAGTCAGTTGGTCCTGTTACAGTGAAAGTCACATGGTTGGACTTTCCTGCTTGAAATTTCCCAGTGGTTTTTATCTGAGTCAGCGTAAAAGTCAGCATTCATAGGATGGCTGAGGAAGCCCTCATGCAGCCTCATTCTCTGCTTCTTCCTTGCTAGTTCCAGGCCAGACCTGTTCTAGCCCTTTCCTATCAAACAGGCTGAGTACGTCCAGAGAAATATGTCATGCTTGCTATTTGCTTTCTTGTCTGTGCTCAGAGCACACTTTCTGATCACAGTAAATCAAATAACAGCTTCCTCTGCTGGCTCCCATGTTTCTACCCTCTGCCCACCCCCACATTTCTAATTGACTTTGTTTCTGTCCATGCTATCACTAGTCAATGTTTACTTCATTTGTTTATTGACTTTGTCCTCCATCACCAGCAGATTGTTCCTAAAAATATTTCTTGTGGGCTGGAGAGATGGCTCAGGGGTTAAGGCACTTGCCTCCAGTGCCTAAGGCCCCGGGTTCAATTCCCCAAGGCCCACATAAGCCAGACCCACAAGGTGGTGGCCTTGGTGCGTTCTCTCTTCTCTCTCTCTCTCCCTCCCTCCTCTCTCTCTCTCTCTTACCTCTCTGCTTGAAAATGAATAAATAAAATATTTTTAAAAAGACCTGTGCTGCACCTGGCTCAGAGGGTAGATTTATAAAAAAAAAAATATTTCTTGTCAGGTAGTAAGCACCATATAAATATTTACCAAATAAGTGAATAGATGAAATGAGTGGTAACTTAGACATGAAATTGCTCTAAAACATTCATTCTTTTTAAAAATTTATTTGCATGTAGAGAGAGATATAGGAAGAGAATGCGAGAATGAGAATGGGCACACCAGGGCCTAGTGCTGCTTCAAATGAACTCCAGGCGCATGTGCCACTTTGTGCATCTGGCTTTATGTGGGTACTAAGGAATCAAACCCAGGCTGTCAGATTTTGCAAGCAAGCGCCTTTAACCACTGACCCATCTCCCCAGCCCACATTGATTATTTAAAGAGTAAGAGTCACACATTTTAAAATGTTATTTATAATAAATTCATAACCATTGAAAAATAATGCCCATAGAAAAGTTGTAAACTCCTTCATCAATTTGTAGGTATCTTTTTAATGTTACTTCTGTTAGCATATCATTTCTTTGAAGTCAGGGACTGTTTCTTACACATCTTTGTGGAAAAAATTGGTTAATAAGTTTGTTTTTTATGAATGAATAATTGACTAAAAAATTGAATTCCTATCAGTAAAGTAGTCTTCTTTATCTCTTAACTGTGGTAATTAGAGCAAAGGATTAAATAAAAGCCTTGTTTTTAGATATAAGTTGACCAGTGTTCTTTGAGATTTTATTCTTAGGGCTTCAGGAGAATACTTCAGTGTGAGGCAATGAAGAGAAAGATAATCACCTTTTGAAACTGATTCTGTACATACATGTCTAACTTTTGTGATAGACAACTGGTTTGTAAGTAAAGCAGCTAGGTCTTTGAAAAGTTTTATATAGTTTTAGTATAGCCAATCAGTAATTTGTTTCACTAATTATATATTTTAATAAATTTGAGATAGTCTTAAGTCTTAGTATGCTTTGTAGAATAAAAGAAGACACATGTTTTCAGTATACAAACAATGCATTTATTTTTACTTAATTATTTTATTCAAGCATACATTGCCTGCATTTTTAATAGAGCTTTGGGAATTTCTAGATATCTGTGCCCTAGTGTTTTTACTAAACAGTGTATACTTTCTTTGAATTTATATGTGGTCATTAGTGGCTGTGTTGTATTTTATTGATGCGAGTTCAGTTAGGTTGGCTTCATTCTGGAAAATGCCCTTTTTTAAAACAATTCATTTCCCAGACCAAAATTTCTTTGGAAAGGGTTTCTTTTTTCTTTTTTTCCTTCCAGGGCATACAACTACCACTAGCTGGACTCGTAGAAATAGAGTTGTCTTATCTGTTGGCTGATATTATTTCTATACAATGAAGAGAATGATGAGTTAAATTAATGCTATAATCAAATCTCCCTCACCTTTGGGTAGGATTAAAACCAAGTAAACATAAGGTTGTTTTGTTTTTTGTTTTTTTTTTTTCCACATCGTTAATAGAATCAAGTAGTATGATATTTTCTTAATGTTTTCCTCCTCTTCAGTTACCATTTAGTATACAAGAAGAGCATTTTGTGTATAGATTTATATTACTAGTATTTTGGATTATAGATACCATCTGTCAAACATTCTGAATGAGACAAAAATGACACAAATGATAGTTATAAATGTTTGTATTTCAGACAAGGTTAATACTCTCAAACTTATTTACATAAGTAAGCATGATTTTTTAAGCATTCTATTGAAAACTTAATCATAAGCAGCACTTGGAATGTGATAAAGCTTATTTTTAAAAGATTTACCCTAACACCATGTTTATCTGCACACAAGGGTACTTAATGCCACAGAACTGTACACTTCAAACTGGTAAAATTGTTTTATTATAATATATAATATAATATTAGTATAATGTTTTAGTAAAAAATCTAAGCTACTGTGTATTGTTCTTCAACATGTAATCAAATATAGCTGCATTTAATAAGACATTCTTAGCTATAGATTTTTTTAAGGCTGTATTAAGTTTGCTGGTTATTGCACCACGAGAGGGCGCTCCATGATCATATTTCTGTATTTTTCTCAGCTTTTGTTGTGGTGGTAACAATGGTATTTTTAAAAATATTTTATTTATTTATTTGAGAGAGAGACAGACAGACAGACAGAGGCAGAGAGAATGGGCACGACAGGGCTTCCAGCCACTGCAAATGAACTCCAGAAACATGCGCCCTCTTGTGCGTCTGGCTTTACATGGGCACTGGGGAATTAAACTCAGGTCCTTCTGCATTGCAGGCAAACGCCTTAACGGCTAAGCCATCTCTTCAGCCCGGTATTTTTTTTTAAGAAGCCAAAACAGAACAATTTTTAAGTATTTTTTTCTCTTCATATATAAATAGTGTTTTTAAACTTTCTATGTGATTTCAGAGGAACAATACCATTCTTATCTCATGAATATTTGACTGTTCTGTTCTTTGCTTCATGTGATGTACCTAAGAAAATTTAGTTGTCCTAAACAGTCTCTTCTTGTTCCACACTATAATATAATCTATTTAAAAGCTAATCATTTACATACAGCTGTCATAGTCCATTAATCTTGCCCCTTCTGCTTTTTCCTGGGTAGCTCAGGGTGGCAGGTGTCATACTGCATTCTCCTCCTTCAGCTTCCTGAGGACTGGGATTGCAGATGTGCTCAGATGTGCACCAACATGACTGCAACATTAACACTTGTAATTGTTTGGCATTGTGGAAATATCATTTTGAGACTGGTGCTAGGTTGGCCACCTGAGAGCCAGAAAAACTTACAAAATATGGAACAATTTAATAAATAGAATGTTTAATAACAATAAAATATCTTCCTTAACCACATAGTGTTGACAGATTCCATAAGAGAAAGGGATTGAACTGAATTCAAATTACAAACTTCTGTGCAGTAAAAAAAAAAAATGGAAATTAAACATAAAAAATAATGGGGCATAGTGTGGTGCATGCCTTTAATCCCAGCACTCAGGAGGCAGAGGCTGGAGGATCCTTGTAAGTTGGAAGCCAGCCTGGCACTACAGAATGAATTCCAGGTCAGCTTGGGCTAGAGTGAGATCCTGCCTTGAAAAAAAACAAAAACAAAAATAAATAAAAATAAAATCAGAAAAAGTTTTCACAGCACCAATACAGTCTTATTTTTTCCATAATATGCAAATAGCTCCAATAATTGAAACCCAAAAATGTGAACTATTTGTATGTGAAAGAAGAAACATACATATGTAATATATTGGAAAATATTTTTAGCCTTTTTAAGGAGTAGAAATTCCAGAGAGACTCATGACACCCAAGTGAAAATGTGGGATGAGTTATTCTGTGGAATATGCATTGGTGAAGCCTTTTGGGAGTGTACTTTTTCTCAATATTTAAATTATATTTTCAATCTTTAACTTCATTTCTTAAAAAATGCCCTTCTAAAAGATTTGCAAATAACACAAAGATGTACATACAGTAAAGTCTCTTAGAACATACATAGTAGGAAAAATTATAAACCAACCCAGTGTACTTATAATTAGAATGAGTGGTTAACTAAATAGATCTGTGTAAGAATTACCTTGTTAATTTACTTACCATAATGTGGAATTGTCAGGACATATTGTCATTAAAATATTTCATATTGTTATATTTATTAAAAATTATAAAAACTAAGATTATACATGTAGAGATAGCTACATGTATATTTAAGAGCATAAAATATTTTGAAAGATAACAATATTAACACTGGTTATCTTGAGTGGAGAGTGAGGTAGACTGTTGTGTGAATTCTATGAGGTTAGCATATATTGTATAAATAATTGCATAAGGAAAATTTATTTATTATCAGACATTGGAAGTGATGTTTCATCATAGTATTAGAAAACTTAAAATTAGAATCTGTGTGTGAGGACAAAACTATTTAGTTGATAAAGGAAGAACCTTTTTCTGGTTTCTTTGAATGACTTTAGTTCCACTCTGTTTAGCAAAAGGCATTCAAAGTCTATACTTTTTTATTGTCATGAATTTGAAAGTTTCAAATTAGTATGTTGAAGTCTTTATCTAATTTGCAGTTGTACTTTTTGTCCAGGCCCTTGCTTCAGTGAAGAAAATGAATCCTGGAGAAGAGAAGAGAAGAATGTTTGAGGTATGAAGACACATCAGCTTTATAAAAACAATCATTAAAACAAAGCCTCCAACCCTTTCCTCATTTCTTTCAAATACCCACAACTTTTTGTTTTGTAAATATCCCTAGCTTTACTTCTGCCATTACTATACTAATTTTCCTGTTGAAAATGTAAAAAGTAGAAATTATTATTGGTAAAAATGTTTTCTTTTTATTTAAGGACGTGGCAAAAAAGAGAAGGTTGGAATTTCTTGAAAAAGAAAAGAAACAAAAGGATCAGGTAGATTTGCTTTTACTTTTCATCCCTTGCCAAGTTGTAGGCAAGAATTGAGTTCTAAGGAACCTGTCTTAAAATTCGTTACAGATCAGTTTCCTAAAGGCTGAACAAATGAAAAGGCAAGAAAAGCAGAGGGTAAGAGATAACCCAGTTTCCATGGGGCATTTCTCCCCTACACATTCTTTTTAAAAGGAAGTACACCGATTTTCATTTATTGCTACATGCATTTCGTGTTAAATAGGTGAACTGGTGTCTTCTTTGTTTCTTTTCCCCCAAAGCTGGAGAGAATAAATAGGGCCAGGGAACAAGGATGGAGAAATGTGTTAAGTGCTGGTGGAAGTGGTGAAGTCAAGGTAGGCCATGAAAACAGTGGTTACGCCTTTACTGCTTTTCCTCAGTTTCACCTTGCACTTTAAAATGTGTCTGCTAGCTGCTTTTTTCCTTGATGCTCGGTTAATTTTTATCTAGACTTCTTCACATTTATTGTGATTTGCTAGCTTTCCTGCATATTGTCAATAATGGATATCCATTAATAATTAATATGTAACATTGTTAAGATCGCTTTGAGTGGTTTCATGTGGAGACTGGGATGCACAGTTTCTTTCAGAGGAATCTCACATACCAATCAAACAAAGTCAAACACAGTTACTAATAATTATTCATTTCACCTTGAAAATTAAGTTCTCAGAAGGCCCGTCTTAGTCTGGGCCCTCTGGACTCTCCAAGATCCTCTCCATCCATTCATTATCACACACTTTCTGCTCTACTTATGCTGAGCAAAAGAACATATTTGGAGTTTCCTTACTGTATGGTGTGTGTTGATTCTCTATCTATGCACTTGTGTTTTTCTCTACTTGATAGCACCCCTCATTTCTTCCTCACCCTAACCCCTACCTCCATTCACTTACCTAGATAACCAATTGCCAAGGTAACCATTTACCTAGATTCTGTAATTCAAGTATTCCCTTTGGGTAAATACAGATTATGTAATTTTGGGTCAGTTACTTAACTTTCTGAACTTAGTTTTTTTTTTTCTATTAATTACCTCCACCCTCACCCCTTAAATAAATGTATAAAGTTTAGCTATAAAGACTCAGTAATTTCTTTATCTGTATTCTGTCAATTCTGTACTACCTCCTTTGCTGTCTTTTTTAAAATTTTATTTTACATGTAACAGGATATACTCTTATATCCCCTTGCTCTGGCTCCAGTTACCCTGGAGGCTCTCCTCAGTGGGGCTGTGCTATTCACTGTGGGGGTCATGATGGCATCACTCAGTCCCTATGGGGTAGTGAGAGGGAGGGAGACCCATGCCTCAGGGTATTGCTATCCACTCTGTGGCTCTTACAGTCTTTCTGCCTCCTGTTCCAAAATGTTCCAGTCTGATTTAGTGTTGAATTCTCTGTAGACTCTGGATTTCTGCTTTCATAGGTTTTAACTGATCACCATGTTTATCATTGTCACCCTGGAGCTGGCTGTCAGGCTAGCAGTAAAAGCAGTATTCATGTTGCTGCTTCCTCTGTAATTTTTCCTGGGCCCCCGCAGATGTAGAGGTGACAAGTCTTGTGTAAAGTCAACATTCTACTTGTCTTATTGATGGATCTTGGCTATCCTCCGTTTTCTCTGCCATCTGTAAAAATGAAACAGATTCTCCAACCAAGAGTGAGAATAGCTTGAATTAAGTTTGACAGATTTTTGGTGTTCAAGCCCTCTCTTTTTCTCCAGAGAGCAGTGGGGTCTTTTCTCTGAAGTATGAGTTTCCTGCTCATAGGATTCTGACTTGGTTTCCAATACCAGATAAGAGTTTTCTCCCACTGAGCGAGCCTCATGTCCAATCAGAGAATAGTTGGTTACCTGCAGAGGCTGCATGCCACTATTGCACAAGTGTACTTCTTGTCTGGCTGGTTGATATTGTAGTCTGCAGGGTCCCTTGCTTATTCATATTGTTGGTGATCACTGTCCTCCAGCAGCTCCCATAGGGCTCTCCAGCACTATGAGGACTAGCCAGTAAGGAGCTATTTTCCCTTTCGGTTCTAGCATGCTGTTCTGCTCTCCTGAGACTGCAGCCTGTGGTGTCTTCAGCAACAGGGTCTTACTTTTTAGCTCTCGCAGGTAATCAAGTGCTTTGGCAATGGCCTACATTGTTTTGGGGACCTCATAGGCCCCCAAGAACTCACTGTGGGGGCAACCCAGTTCTGGGCTTGAGATTTACCCACCAGAGTCTATAGTTTTAAGGTTAAGCTTTTTTTCACCTTCTTTCCAGACTTCCCTCCTTCCCCCTTTATTGGTGGTTGTATCTTGTAGAATGCTAGGCAGAATGAGGGTTTTTGTGGAACTGATTCTGTCGTAACTTGTGTGTAAATCCTTCCCCATTCTCCCCTACCCCTTCCAAGCATCAGTATTGTGGCTCTCCTAGCCTGGGAGGTTACTCCTACTCTCCTTTCTCCCTATTTATTCTCTCTACTCGTCTTATTCTAGTTTTATGTCCATATTCTTGGTGCTCACTACAGTTTTGTACTCATCTCCAATTGATCCCAGTGAGGAATCTTAGATGAGAGAGTACATGTGGCATTTGTCTTTCTGTGCCTGTGTAACCTCGCTTGTCATGATTTTTTTCTAAGCCACTCCATTTTCTGACTAGAGTTCCTTTGTGTATATGTACCACGTCCTCATTTTCCTTTCATTAGATGATGGGAATCTGGGCTGACTCCAGTTCCGAGCTATTGTGAACAGAGCAGCAACCAACATGGTTGAGCAGGTTTTCTGTAATGAAGATTGGAGTCTTTAAAGTACATGCCCAGGAGTGCTATAGCTGGATCAAATGATAGATCTATTTTCATCTTTTTCAAGAATCTCCTTACTAATTTCCATAGTGGTTGTACCAGTTTACACTCCCACCAGCAGTGGGTAAGGGTTCCTCATTCCCCACAGCCTCACCAGCATTTGTTGTCATGCGATTTTTTTGATGAATGCTGTCCCGACTGGAGTGAGATTAAATCTCAGAGTTGTTTTGATTTGCATTTCTCTGATGACTAAAGATGGTGAACATATCCTTAAGTGTGTAAAGGCCATTTGTATTTCTTCCTTTAAGAATTCCCTTTTCAAGTCTCTACCCCATTTTTTTCAGAAGTATTAAAATTGTTTATTTTATTCAATGTGCCTAAAATAGTGTACTGTCCTCTTTTTTTTCTTAAATATATTTATTGTCCATAATGAGTTACATTATTCAGTGGGCAAACAATGAGTTGTTATCCCCAATTCCCCAATGCCCCCCTCCCCATCCCCAATCAGCTGGATATCCTCCTCTGTGGGCCGTCTGGATCAGTCCTTGTGGCAGCGGACCCTGGATAGCCTAGTAATCAGCCCGGTCCTCCTGGCCCAAGTGTGTTGATACTGAAGGGTGCCATGCCTGTGGATAGTCTCCCCCACCACAGCTCTTACAATCTTTCCGCCCCCTCTCCCGCATAGTTCCCTGAGTCGTGGTGGATGAGTATTAAGGCTGCTTTAAGATTGTGAGTTTAGGGGTCTTTGTGTCGAAGATCGTTGGTTTCTGTCTCACTGGCTTATCCTATGTAGATTGAATGTCTGTAGCTGTGGGTCCCTCGTTCCTCCCGTCATTCTCTGTGGGGTTCCATATGGATCCTCCACGGTATGACTGTGGTGGCTCCTCTCTTGCCAGAATCTCAGGTATCGGCCTATAGTCAGTTGGTAGGGTTAGATGGGCCCCAGCTCTCTCACTGCATCCTGAAAAATACAAGCACAATCTCCATTGGAGAGTGTGATCAGTGTAGGTTAACAAATATACACATTTCTGGATTACCTAGATTCTATTTTTAGTAGCCTCCCCATCAATCGCTCCCACAGTGCTTCTTGTTTCAGGAGCCCAAGAGTACGGGATCTGGTAATTATCGCCCTGAATCCCAAGTTCCAGACAAGGGATCCCCCTCACTAAGTGGAAAATTGGCCGAATTTGAAAGCTGTTGATTGTCTCCCCCAGGCCCAGGCTCCTCCGTTGCACAAGTTCTACCCCATTTTTAAATTGGGTTCTTCAGTTTTTTTAAGGGTCAGTATTGCTGCGGCAAATGAATGTCCATCTGGCTTCACATGGATAGATGGGGAATTAAACCCGGGTATCAGGCTTTGCAAGCAAGTGCCTTTAACCACTAAGCCATCTCCCTAGCCCCTCCTTCATTCTCAAAACTACCATCCCATACACTCTGTGTTCTGCTGAATTCTAAGACAGTCTCCAAGATCCTCCCCCACTGGTATCTATACCTTATGTGGTATGGCAGCTCTTTCATTTAGAATGTGCCATGTGACAGATGGTCCCTCTCTTGGTCACTTCCATCGTTACCTTGACATATGATGCCCTCATAGAAGACTGAAAAGAGAAAAGAAGTTCAGAAAGATCTACTTTGCTGACCTGGACAATGGAAAACATTGATGTGGCAAGAAAGTGCGGGCAACCTCTGGATGTGGATAGTGGTCTCTAACCAGTAACTAGGGAGAAAATGCCGGACATAGTCATATGGCCAAATGAATCCTGCCAAAAACCAGTGAACTTAAAAAACATCCTGAGCCTCAGATGAATGTAGCCTTGGCTTTCACTTTGATTTCTGAGCCAGAGACTCAGCTAAATTATACCTAGATTCTTCAATCAGGGAAATTGTGACATAATCAATAGTTATTTTAAGCTGCTTAGTTTGTAATAATTTCTTTTACAACAATTGGAAATGAATGCATGATGCCTTTGTGTTATCAATATTTTTTGTCAATGAGTCAGCTGTTACTCTTTAAGCTGTACTACATACCTAGTGCCCATTAATCTTGGTATTGAGGTATATTATAGATATTTCCCAAGTTGAATTGCCACCATACTTTTCTTTTCTCTAAAAAGTCATGAATTGAAAAAGAGTTTGTTTCATCTAAATGCATATAGTCTGGAATTTACATTCTTTTTGGTCTCAAGATGCTTTTCACATCAAATACAGTAATTCAGTAAGAGTTATTATTTTCTAACTCAACATTAATGTAGAGTTCATGTAGTATTTTTAGTAATCCATTTTATCTCAGTAGAACTTATAATGTATAATTTCCTGGTTGATAAGGAATAACTCAGACAGAATTTGATCCTGTTAAAATTGGCTTATCCTGTATATTACCTGATCTATGAATGACAGCTTAACTGAAATGTGGGCCCAGAATTGCCAAGTTCATCATTAGTATTGAGGCTGTGTTTCCAGTCTGCCGCTCAGCCAGCCAGCCAAGCACCCTGCCTTGCATCCCCAAAATGCTGGTTGTGTCTCTTTAAAAAGCCATGTTCATCAATCTTATTTTTCTTTTTTTGAGCCAAGGTCTCCTGTAGCCCAGGCTTTCCTGGAGCTCACTATGTAACCAATAATAATGACCTTGAATATTGATACTCCTGCCTCTTCCTCCCAAGTTCTGTCATTACAGGCATGTGCCACAATGTCTGGCTGCTTTATCTGATTTCAGTATGTCTCTTACAGATGTGCTTTTGGAAAAATTATATGTTCCACATTCATAGTTTTGTTTATCTGGTAATCATAATATATGAGGTATATCTCATGCTTGAAGATATATTTCAATGCTCATCATAAGTAAAAATGAATAGTCTCTATTCATGCAATAATATGGGTTAGTCTTTAAAAGATACTGAGTTAAAGGAGCCAGACATAAGAGTATATAATTATTGTAGGATTACATTTCTAAAAAGTTTGACATCATCAAATCCAGTCTATTGGTCTGTAGTGACAACAAGCAGGTCAGTGATTTCACACAATGAGAGGTCATTGACTGGAAAGGAACTTGGGGGAGCTTTCTGGGGGTAATTGTGATTGTGATGGTATTGTGTGAGAATTATACATTTATCAAAATTCATCAACCTGTGCTTGTAATTGATGAGTTTTTTTTTTTTTGTATAAAAGCTGTGCCTCAGTAAAGGTGATGTTTAGACCATATTGCTCCAGTATTCTAATACAGTGTGTTTCAACTTTGAGTGGAGGTATCTTCCAAGGTACTTATCTACTTTTGCTAGTAAAAACATTAGGACACTCAAAAGTCAAGCTATTAGCACTGAACTAAGAGTAACTGGTTTCATAAAAGTGACCACTCTGTAATAGAACTGTAATTCTTGAAAAACATACATGAGATGGTATGTGAAGACTTCCTTGATGGAATTTCCTGCTGAATTTTTTATCTTATTTCTATTAGCTATTACCTTGTTATTTGAATATCTTTAATCATATTTATCTTGAGCTCATGTTTAGAGCAGCATACTCTCTCATAAAATTGCATGCAGCTAACATGAAGTTAAAGCATATTTCCCCTAACTATATTTTACTGAAGTTTCTTTTATTTGATTCTAATAGCAGTGTTTTTAAGGCTACCACTCAACTTCAGTCACATCGGTCTCATTTTCAGTGTTCTTGACCTCTGCACTGAGATTATGGATTTCCTCTTCTCAATGCAATTCTTCCTCCAAAACTTCAGCATAACCTTACACGTTATTATTTACTGTTACCTGGTCTTGTTTAAGAACTTTGTTTTCTTATTGCAAGTTCTTACATCTCTGAGTTTGAGTGCTTAGTGTCTATGTCATTCCTGCAAAGACTCCACAAGCCCATCCAGCATTAACTTTTCCATTCATTTCTTTTCTTCATTGCTATGTGTGTTAAACCAGCCCCCTAGTTAGTTTCCCTACTTTGTTCTCTCTCACTTCTGTTTATGTATATATAGCACTAACTTACTGATCTTCTTCACAAGGTTTTGGTATACTACAAAGTGCTAGAAAGCTTAGACATGCTTTGTCATTGCTTACATGAATGCTTACGCCCAGGAATGGCAGCACTTAGCTTTAACAAACCTTCTGTAGTGATGTCTGATGCGTTCATTGTCTCTCTTCTGCGTTTGTCACCACACCTCCTCCTCCGGCCAGCTACAGCACCAGTAAATAAGTAAATATACACATATACATGCATACATATTTATATTGCTTGTCTTTGTTTTCACTTTAATATATTGACTTATCTAGTCTCTCTTTGTTACATTACTATCAGGGTCATATCTTTCCTTAAGACAGTTTTATATAGAAAGTTTGCCTTTGGTAAATTTTTATTAGTTGTGATTTAACATTCAACTGCTTTGGAGTGTCATTAACCACATAACTGAAATGTTTTTCTACTTCTGAACGTATCCCCAATAGTTAATTGTTTGAAAATATTGAGAGTATATGTGATACCTCTTTTATCTACACATAGAATATGTTTAAGTAATGTCTGTGCCTTCAGATTTACTTGGTGGATAGATTTAATGTATATCAAAAGCCATGTGCAGCCAGGCATAGTGGCACATTCTTTTAATCCCAGCATTGGGGAGACAGAGGTAGGAGGATCACTGTGAGTTCAAGGCCACCCTGAGACTACATAGTGAATTCCAGTTCAGCCTGGGCTAGAGTGAGACCCTACCTTGAAGAACAAACAAAAAGCCATGTGTTAATGTTTTTGTTAAATATAATTTTAAATATTTTATCTATCTATCTATCTATCTATCTATCTAATGTAAGCAAACTCTGCTTACTCTGAACTGTGGTTACTAGAACTGAATTCTACGAACTGGATAATGCAAGCTTGTTTCTAACCTTGATAATTGAAACCATGTTTATGTATATATATATATATATATGTATATATGTATATATGTATATGTATGTAAGTATGTGTGCAAATATATATGTAAATTTAGTGACATTTTAATGTTTTTGTTTGTCACATTAAATTATTCTTTATTGATAGTAATCAAGAATACTACTTTTTGATTACTACTGTTGGAAAGTATTATGTTTATCAGTATTTTTAAATTAAGTGATAGCTTTTGGAAAGTTAAGCATTGAAATTTACTTTTTCTCTTGAGAACGGTACATTTAAGCCTTGTGAGATAATCATGTGAGAGCTCTTTGTTTAATCCCTAGGCTCCCTTTTTTGGCAGTGGAGGAGCCATAGCTCCATCATCTTGTTCTCGAGGGCAGTATGAACATTACCATGCCATTTTTGATCAGATGCAGCGACTAAGAGCAGAAGATCATGAAGCCCAGTGGAAAGGAGAACTGCATGGTCGAGGGCTTCCAGACAGGTAGGACTGTGTTCTACAGGGTTGCTTGTCTGAGCTTCCGAGAAAGTACTGAAAGTCACTGTGCGTATTTATCTACAGAGGAATTCCACCTGGAGTTCGTCCAGGATTTCCTAATGGGCCTGCAGGTCGTCACCATTTCCCTGATGCTGGTGCTATTAGAACAACTTTGAACACATTGAAGGCGGTGTCTAGACAAGCCAGTGCAAGCAGGTTGGACTGTGCTGACCCATGTGTTCATCCTGTGTACTTTTGTCTCTTGTTGTCTGTAGCTTAGTAATCACACTGTGTTGGCTCCGTTGTTTACACAGAAAAGCTTTGCTTCCTACCTGTAATAACTCTGTCAGATGCAAATTTGGCCCTTGATTACATTATGACAAATATGTAGCTCTTCAATTCAGCCTGATTATTATGGCTTATTTTTATGTTTAGAGTGAACATATCATTGAAAGAAACATGTGATAACTTTTAGCCAACATATGGTTGTAATAATTTATCCACTTGCTTTAAATACATGAGAGCATAAATTTAAATGGAATCACACTTTTAACAAAACACCAAAGCATATTTTTCATTTTTCCTCATTCCTTAGCAGCCCATTTTTCTCTTTGTTGTCTTAAAATGTTTCCTCTTCACATTCATCTCTGATTTGTACCTCTTTGAGGTCTTTTTCATCAGATTTTTCCACTGAATTAATCTAATAATGGTAATTTGCAATAACTATGATTTGCATAGTTCTTCAATGCCAATCCATATATTTTTTAGAAATTTTTATTTCTTTTGTAAAACATTTTAGTGAGTTAGGGATGAATAGGTAACATGTTATAAAAATTTAATTTTATCAACTTTTCCTTGTAATTTTAAAGTGTTATAAAAATTTATGATTTTTTTTTCTCCTTTATAAAAATGATACTTAGGTGTATTTTTTTTAAAAAAGTAAATGCACTGGAGGAGAGATAGAGAGCTCAGGGGCTTAGCACTTACTTAGGATATGTAAGACCCTAGGTTTAATCCCTAGTATTTGGAGGAAAGGAGGTTGTTGAAAAAATAAATGTATCTGGAATACAGTGAGTAAATGAGGTAAGTGTAAGGTAACATTATAAATTATCTACAGATGTCCATGATGTAAAATTAGCAATTCTTTCCAAATTTGTAAAGACTGTAGATTGATTATATGCCTTTTTTGATGGATGGACAAGCAAGTATTTTCTTTGAGGTGCTGAGTAGATGGTTTGGTGGATAAAGCACTCACTACTTAAGCCTGAGAGCCTAAGTTTGACTGTTCCCCTTTTCTACACATGCCTAACGTCAATACCAACATCCTCATGATGGTAATGCTTGCTACACTGATCAACCTGCATTGACCCATTACCACACACAGTCCCTTGGTTTACACTGTGGCTCACTCTCCAAGGAATGCATTCTGAGTTTTCAGAAATGTACTTTTGTGCCTACCATTATAGTATCATACTACATAGTGCCACTGCCTTAAAGTCCTCTGTTCTGCCTGTTTTTTCCTCCTTCCTAACCCCTGGCAATCACTGATTTTTTTTTAACTGTCTCCAGTTTCATTTTTTCCAGAAGCAATATGTGGCCTGATTGGCTTCTCTCATTTTAGTAACATGTATTTAAGTTACTTTTATAGCTTTCACAACTCGATATTTCATTTCATTTTATCTTTTATAGATACTCCATTGCAAGGATGTACTACAGTTCATTTGCCATTAACCTGATAAAGGACATCTTGGTTTCTTGCAAGTTATGGCAATTATGAATAAAGCTTATGTAAATGTCTGTATAAAGGTTTTTGTGTAGACATAAGCTTTCAACCCATTTAGGTAAATATGCCAAAGATCATGAGTGCTGGATCAGAGTTTCACTTTAGCACAGGCTAACTTGGAACTCACTCTGTAGCCTAGGCTGGCCTTGAACTCAATAGTGATCCTTCTCCTGAGTACTGGGACCAAATGTGTGTACCACCATACCTGGCTTTTTGTGTGTGTGAATTTTTCCAGAATATCTCATCAAGAAATTGGCCTGTTGTATAGGCTATTAAATTTTTAACATATAGTTGCTCCTAATATTTCTTAACTAATTTTTTTAGTGTCTATCGAACTGTTATTCTTAGCGCTTTTAGAAGCTTTTTGAATTATTGGTCTTTTGAGATAAACAGCTTTTGATTTTACTGATTTTTATGTTGACTTTTTACTGTTGACTTTCCTATTTTCAATTTCATTAACTTGCTGGGAATTTGTGAAGTCTTATGGACAGCCTAGGCTGCCCTCTCCAACTGGCCAGGCTTAAATAGCAAGCTCTCTTCACTGGGCCATCTCCCCAGTTCCTCTCTGTAGTCCTGGCTGTCTCCAAACACATGGAACCAAAAATCCTCTTGCCTGAGCCTTCCAATAGCTGGCTACATACAACTGTGCCTGCCTTCCTTCTCTTCTTTCCTCTCATCCTTCCTTCTTCTCTCCCTCCCTCCCTGTCTATTTGCTGTGAGAATGAGAGAGAGAGAGAGAGAGAGAGAGAGAGAGCAAGAGAGAGCGCACAGTGCTCATGTGGAGGATAACTGGGTGTCAGTCTTCACCTTCCACCTCATTGTTTAGCCTTGCATTGACCATCCCCCACCCTCAAGCTTCTACTACTTAGTGGCCATTTCTCCCTGCTGTCATAATTGCTTCCTTATAGTTTATATGTCATTTTCATTCCTGCTCAACCATTCATTTCCCTGGTTGAAGCTGAATCACCAGTTGGAAAGTCTATAGGCCTTTAGGACTCTCAAATTCTCTTGCCTCATTTATCTCTTAACATACCTCTTTGTATTAACTTCATAATATAAGGACTTCAAGCCTGCCCAGCTGCTTTATATTAGATTATTATTTCTCTTTATGCACTTATTTTCAGACTGCTCTTATTCTTCCTTGTCTTCTCCTTTGTGTTTCTTATTTAATTTGGTTAAAGCTGGCAATTCTGTTTCATCCAGTAGACAATGTATTCCTTAAACAGAAAAGGAATAAACTCTTTATGATTTTCCTACCTCTACTAATCACGTTGTCCAATCATTCAACCTTAAACATAGTGATTTGTCTTCCTTATGTTGTCTTTGTTAGCCAAACTGCTACCTGTTTTTTGTTTGTTTTTACCTCTTAAAATATTCCATTCATAATCATTCTTCAAATTTTAAAATTTCTCTTATAGTAAAGAAGTTGAACCATGAATATAAGATAGGAAGTTCCTACCTAGAGCTTGCTACACATGTGTTTATAATGAAAGAAAAAATTTTTCCACTTTGTTGGGTTAAAAAAAAGTTTGTCTTGTAATAATTATTTTCTATAAAACAAATCATGTTGTGCTATCTCATTGATAACTTTATTCCTGTTACATAATACCTTTAACCCATTTTAATGTCTTTGTATTTTATTATCCAAATTCCTAATTTCTTACTATATATTGTGTGGGAAGAGTTTTGTGTTGGTGTGCGGTATGTGTGACGCACTCTGTGATGCATGCACATGTGTGTGACCTGTGTGCACATGTGTGGAGGCCAGAGAAGACTGTCAAGTGTCTTCCTTTATCATTCATCCATTTGTTTCCTTTCCTTTTTTCTCTCTTTTTTTCTCTCTCTCTCTTAAGGTAGGTTCTCACTCTAGCTCAGGCTGACCTGGTAGTCCCAGGGTGGCCTCAAACTCATAGCAATCTTCCTACCACTTCCCCCGAGTGCTGAGATTAAAGGTATGCGTCACCATGCCTGGTTCATCCACTTGTTTCTTGACAGGGAGTCTCTCACTGAACCCAAAAGCTGGCATGTTTTTCTGTCCAGACTGGCTGACCAGTGGGCCCAGTGATTCTCTGGTCTCTGCCCCTCCCCCCATAGGACTATGTATATGTAGCTGTATCCAGCTACTTTATGTAGGTGCTAGAGAATCAAATTCAGGGTGAAGCGGGCCCTCTTAGTGAGCCATCTCCCAGCACATATTTGTGAGCTTTATGTTTAATATTATCATTCTCTTATTACTATGCTAGGGCTTGGCTTTACTGATATTAAGTGCTATAACTTCGCAACTAAGACGATGCCTAAATTTTATGAAAGTGCCTTTGTATATGAATCCTTAATGCTTAGTGAATAGAATGAATATTAAGAAGTAAATTGACTATTTTCTCCATTTCCCCAGGAGTCTAGTATAATAAATAGCTTATACCCACAGTTTAGCACAGTTTTACTACTTCAGAGAACAATAAGAGGAAAATGTGAGCTGTATAATTTGGGTACTTGGTTTTGAGGGTATAAAAGAAATGATAAACAGTAATGCATATAGAAAAGGCATTTAGTTCTTAGATTTTTTTTTCCTCCAAGGTAAGGTTTCGCTCTAACTCAGACTGACCTGCAATTCACTATGTAGTCTCAGGGTGGCCTCAAACCCACGGAAATCCTCCTACCTCTGCCTCCTGAGTGCTGGAACTAAAGGCATGCACCACCATGCTCAGCTAGTTCTTAGATTTTTAATAAAAGTCACAGAATCGCTTAACTTAATTGATTTTAATGCATTAAACTAACTTTGCTCCCTGAACTTCGTTTTATTCACCTTCATATCTTCAAAGGTTTATACAATATGTTTAATAGTTGATAATATATTTGTTTAATAAATGAGAGGAAAAAAGGCTTCATGTTTGAGTAATCATTACAGATTTTGTGTTCAGAAGCCAATCGTAGTGTAAACTGCATATTTAAACCAGTTTAGGAACTAAGTGAGTGAAACCTGTAAATCCACTAAGCAGGTAGTACTGTCTCTACACAAAGAAGCATGGAAGTGTGGACATCCAAGCTGTTATGTGTGCCACATTCTTAGTAATGTTGGTACTTCATAGTAACAGACTGTGCATAGATGGTGTATTGGGATGGGAAATCCAAAGCACTGTCCTTCTATAAAATCTGTAGTTGATGCATAACACAACAGAGAGCTCAGCTCTCTGATCTGATTGCAGCTGGTGTGTGTGTGTCTCCAGGAACCCCAGAAAGAGCCTTCCCAGTAGTCACACAGTTTCAGACACATGTCTGAGCATGACACTTGACAGTGTGTCTGCCCTCTTCATGCCCAGGCTTATATAAATGGTCTATGGCAAGAGCAGGATGTTTTGTCACCTGGCAGTCTGCAGCTCTTGGACCAGCTGTACCTAGTCCAGGTACGGCTGCTAGAGGACAGACAGCACTGCTGCACTCAGGCACGAGCAAATAACTCATCCTTTAGTCTCCACCTACTAAGCTGCGCAGACAGATCTGAAAGCCGTCACAATAGGTCTTCCTCCATCCATAGATAGAATCTAATCCAAATCAATTTCTATGATATCATAATAATCTCTTTTAAACATCACATAAAGCAAAGGAACCTTAAACTACTATCATCCATAGGTATGTGGTAGTAGATTTTTAAGTTTTTATAGCTTAAGTTCTTATTTAAAATAGTTATGCTTCAGTTGCTGCTAAAAATGTTAAATGATTATTTGGGACATGAAGATGAAAAATTTTTAAATGAGACTGGAACACATGCATTTTCCAGAACATAATTTGTTATGGTCCCAAAGAAAGGCTGTGGAAAGTTGATGTACCATACGACACAATGTCCAAGTACAACATAGACAGTAACTTGCTCATCTTTCTTCCTGACCTTCAGAGTTAGCCACAGTTGATGCTGTGCTGTGAGTTCCCTCACTGCTGGGTCTGGAATGGCTTATTCATTTCTATCTCCCCTGCTTTCCATTGTAATGTTCCACATCGAGTAGGTGATCAGTCACTGTTTACCACTGTTTATAGTCCATGCCAGCATGTTTATAGTTTTTCATAATTGTCACCAAAGGATACAAAACTAAAAGGAGAGATCAAAACAATAACTGCCCTTTTTCCTAGCCTATCCATTTTACTTTTTAATATTTATGATAGGGTATTTCAGACATAGCTTTTTGCTGAATTTCTGAAAACTCACATTTAAGTGAATTCATTGCTACTGTATCATTTTCACTAACTTCTATACTGATTAAAGAATATTTTGATGTTTGAAATAAAGTTGTGAACAAAATTGGAAACTATTGAAATTCTTCCATTTGTATATCTAAATAATTTCACATGTCTATAAGTGAAATACATCAGATAAATGTACAATCTTGTCAATATTTGAGTTGGTATTGCTGTTTTACTAGTGTTGGGAAGAAGTCACAGTGGTTAAGTGTTCTTCTGCTTAAGCATGAGGGCCTCTTGAGCCAGAAGACTGTCAAATTTGTTTCTCCAGAACTTGTTTTTCAAAAGCTTGGTATGGGCCTAGTGTGGTGGTGTATGCTTTTAATCCCAGTACTTGGGAGACACAGATAGGAGGATCGCCATGAATTCAAGGCCACCCTGAGACTACATAGTGAATTCCAGGTCAGCCTGGGCTAGAGTGAGACCCTACCTTGAAAAAAAAATACAAAAATAAAAACTAAAAAAAAAAAAAAAACAGCAAGGCATGGTCACGCACATCTATAACCCCAGTTCCCAAGAGGCTGTTGAAGAGAGAATCACTGGGCTCACTGATAGACTCAAGATTGAGGGAGGGAGAGACCCAGTCTCAAGGAAATATGCAAATGAGCAGTAAGAGACTTTCTCTGGCCTCTGCATTCACACATCACTCACACAAGATTTTAATTGTATCCAAAATAATAAAAAATGTGATTAATCTTCATTGCAGAGAAAATTTATATTTTCTTTCAGCCTTTATATTCTACAATGCAAAAGAGAGTTTAGAATAAGTAATTTTTAATTACTTAGGATGTAATTTAATGTTCAAAGTTGCTGACTCTTGATTTTTCCAAAATAGGCCAAGAGGACAAGTAGCTGTGGAGAGAGCTAAACAAGTGGAAGAATTCCTACAGCGGAAACGAGAAGCCATGCAGAACAAAGCACGTGCGGAAGGACATGTGGTACGATTGTTTTATGTCTTGAGATTTTGAACATATCCCTATTCAAAGTAAAGGTCTGGAATAATCTAAGTATTTGGGAAAAGAATTACAAGCTAGCAACCTATACATAATAAACAAAATTAAAGATATCTAAAAGTATTTCCCAGTATATAAAGTTCTCACCTATATTGTGTAATCTGCTTTTATATTAGAGGTGAAATTCTGTCCTTGCTTTGCTTTCTGTTCTTAAAGAGTAGCACCCCAAGTGAAATAAGTTCTTAAATTGCTAGGTTTGATTGAATACATTTACATCTTAAAACCAAAATTATTTTTAAATCTCCAATTAAGCCAATTAAATCATTTGTCAAAAGAATTAAGTTTTTAGGTAGTCATCTCACTGGTCAAAATTCTTAATAGTATTTACTTGTAAAACTGCCCAAATATCATTTGATCTATTGTCTGTAAAACAGTTGATGACTGTTTCTGTCAGTTTTGCACCCAGGAAGCATCCTGTTTGACATAAGAAGTACATCAATTATATGGTAACTTTTTTTGCTAGACTTATCTTTATATATTTTAAATTCACAAGAGACAACTAAGTTTATTATTTGTTATTCAATATAATTTTTAATTATAGAAAAATAGAATTTTTTTGATTATCCTTTAGTTTTATTTTTTTTTTTTCAAGGTAGAGTCTCATTTTAGCCACGGCTGACCTGGAACTCACTCTGTAGTCCCAGCCTGGCCTTGAACTCACAATTATTTACCTCCCAAGTGATGGGATTAAAGGTGTGCACTGCCATGTCCGGCTATATTTTTAACCCACATATTTCAATTTGTTTTCCTAATATCTAGAGTGAATCTGTATTTATGTCCTCCATCCAGGTAATTGAAGAGCATTTCTTGTATTTTCCCTTTCCTCAGTCTCTGCTAGTAGCATCTGAAATGTTAGAAGCAATTCTTTTCTTATTTTGGAGGCAGAGTCCTACTATGTATGTGCAGCCCAGTCTGGCAACACCTTCATGACTGAGCAAGGGCTGGGATTGTAGGTTTACACCTTCATTCCCAGCTCTGGCTTCAGATTACTATTTAAAACAGCTGTTAAACCTATCAAGAGTCAGTTTCTCTCCTCTGGGTTGATTTGTTACCCATCAATTTATTTTGCTTCATGCTGGAGAGATAGCTGGAAAATGTTCTTATCTTGTCTTCACACTTATGTGATAATTTATAGTGATGGTGATGATTTGCAAATTTTATGTCTGAAAAGTATTTTTGCATGTGTTTTTAAGAAATATTTTTGCTGGGGAAAGTTTCATAGGTTGAATTTTGTTTTTTAAATACTTTAAACATTTTCCACTACTTATCTTCTGGCATGCCCTATTTCTAACAAGAAATCTGCTGTCATTTTTAATCTTTTTCTTCTGTATCAAATATACCTTTTTTACTTTGATGCCAGTTAAAAAAATTCTCATTATCTCTGGACCCATTTGGATTGATATAACTTGTAAGTTTTTCGTGTTTATTTTTTTTAATCAGGGTTCATTGAACTTTTCAAATCTATCAGTTTAAAATTTTCATCAGATTTGGGAAATTTCAGCCACTATCTCTTCATTTTTCTTCTCGTCCCCTCTTCTTCTGGAATTCAGTGTGCTTATTAGGCTGAACCACTCATCAGTGTTCTTGTCCTGTCTCGTTATGGATGATTTCCATTACTATGTTGTGGAGTAAGTTAATCTTCTCTTCCGCTGTACAGTATTATGTTATAGGTTCCACTTGGATGCCATTTTATTTTTCAACTCAAATTTTGTTTGTTTAGTTTGTGCAGGGCTGGATATCAAACCCAGGGCTGCTTGCAGTCACGTGGTTGCTCTACCACTGAACCTCTGAATGGGATATATGCTTGTGCTTTCCTGTCTTCTTGAACACATGGAGTTTTCTTACAGTAGCATTTTTCATGTCCTTATCTACTAATTCTTTCATCTTAATTACCTCTTCATTTTCTGTTGACTGGAATTTTTCCTGTTAGAGTCATCTTTTCCCATTTCTGTACATGCTTAGTGATTTGTGATAATATGCCAGGTGTTGTGTTTTATATTAGTTGGGTATTTAGGCACTTTGCTCTGGGATATTAATGAACTATTTGGAAATAATTTGAGTTTTTGAAGGCTTACTTTTATGCTCTGCTAGGCTGTCTGGAATGGTATTCTATCTAATCATAATTTGGCCCTTCTGCTAATGGAGTACTTTTTTGACTGCCATGTGGTATTGTCCAGTGTTTGGAAACAAGTGTTTCATATATCTTGTCCAGATCTTTATTTTTTAAGGTGAAATCTGGCCCCAGTACCCCATCGTGGCTGCAAGTTATTCTTGAGTGGATGATTTGGCTTGATGAAGTTGGAAGGGATTTGTTGTTTGTTGCTGCTTCCCAGTGCATGTTGAAGATTCTTCCCTATCACCCATCTTTCCTGGCTACAAATGAAAAGTGATGTTCCAGGTCATACTCTTTAAGGAATTGGTTTTCTTTTCTGATAATGCTTAAGATTATTTATTCTTACACCTTATTTGATAATTTGTCAAATTTATTTTTTCACTTACCTGACTCAGATTATTACTGAATGCTGTCAGTGTAAATGCACCTCTTCAATTCTGGGGACATTCTCATTTATAATTTCTTCAAACAATGCTTCTCGTTTATTTCCTCAGGAAAATTCCAACTGCAACCTTTGTATCTAGTATTCTTTCTTCTATACATTTGATTCATCCTTCTCCTTCTTTTTCCTCTCTTTGAAAGGATTCTTAATATTCCAACTCACTGTTACATTCTTTAGTTTTGTACACATGGCTCTTCAGCTTACCTAATCTGCTTCTTTTTACTTAAAATTTTGAGTTTAGACACATTTTTATTTTTCTTTAATTTTCCCCTAAAACAACTTTGTTGTGCTGTGATTTCCCCAATGTTATAGCTGTGGTCTTGTTCTTACTGTACTTCTTGCATCAAAGAACATCATTACTTTCAAATTCAACCTTGATCAAACTCTCAGGACCTAGGTACAGCCAGCCCAGTTCTAGCAAAATTCTCTGTGGTCTCTCCTCCCCCTTAGAAGGTTCATAAGCCAAGCCTCTCTGCACTTATCTTTCAAACTCTCACCATAATAGTTCATTTAACTTCTCTTTATTCTCTAGAAGGCATCTTCAGTTGCAAGTACCAAGTTCTGTCCCATTTCTCCAGCAAACAAGTTCCAAAAGACCAAAATCTACATAGTCAGGTTCATCACACCATAGTCAGTGCCATGCTGCTGGGATGAACTTCCAAACTAAACACAGTTTATGGGAAGAAGAGAGACAGAGACACCAAAAAGCCAGCAAACAGAAGAGACTCAGGCAGAGCTCAGACTGCATGCCTTAGGCTGGAATTCTAGATCCCCCCCAGTAACACCACCTTAGGGCTGGACCCGCAGTGACACCTCCTCCAGCCAAGTGCCTGGAAATCCCAGTTACAAGCTTTTAATAAAACATTAGAGTCTATTGGGGGACAAACATTCAAACTATCACAAGTCCCATCTCCGTTTTGTAATTGTAGTCCATGGATTACTTAGGGGATCATTGTACACTAACACCCTGGTCCATCCACGGAGCTTGCTAGACATAGTCTTGGGACAGCGGTAAGCCAACAGGCATAGCCACCAGGGAGACAGTTGCAGTGAACAAACAGCTCTTTTATTAGGTTGGGGAGGGTGTTGTTATTTAAGAGGGAAAAGGAGAGGCAGGGGCATAAATGGCAAGGGGTGGTCTGTGGATGTCTCATGAAAGGATTGGTAGGGTCCAGCTGCATAGATAAGCTAGAGGGACTTTTTTGTTGCTTGTGCCTTGTAGCTGAATTATGTGAACTCCAATGATATAAGGCCTTGAAGTGCCTGGCCTTATCAGGGTTTGCTGGGGCCCACCAGGTGGCTAGAGGTTTGGAAAGGGAAGGAGACAGCCAAAACTCCTGCCAGTCTCAGAATGAAATACTCTGGGTTTCAGGCCAGTCTCAACTTTCCTTTAACCCTGTGTCCTCCATGCCTCTCAGGAGGGTCCCACAGTAATCTCCGCCTTCCTCTCAGCCACTCAATTCTGTGGCCTGCAGCATGCATGGGCTCTTTCTACCTCTTTATTTATGGAACATCTTGTGTTTCTAGAAAGTCCAGTGTCCTCAGTTCTCCTATGCAACTTGGGTTTCACCTTCACGGTTTCAAATGTAGCCTATTCGGGATCTCTTTGCAGAGAATCGGACCCAGCAATGTGTTGCCTTGCCTCTCTGACTTTATGGAACCATGGTATTTATTACCTATGACCCCTTCACTTTCACATTTAGCATGCCTGCAAAGCCTGTACCATATGACCAGTGCTAAATTCTGCTTCCAGCTTGGGATGCATGCTTGCCCATTTGGTACACAGCTATGGCAGCCTCATAGTGCCTGCCTGTCTAAACCTGAGAAAAAAATTTCCCAAGATGTCTTGGAGGCTCTATGTTCAGGCGCTGTCTTTTCAAATGTAAGTTTTGAAATGTATTTGTTATACTCTGGTGATCTGATGTATGGGGGTCTTGTCCCCAAGGCACCTTTTCTTTTGTCCCAGTGCAGAGTACAGACTTTTCTGGTGCACTACCTTTTTTTTTTTTAACAATTATAGCTCCTTTGTCTGTAACTTTATCCCTAGTAACACTCCTGTTCTCACCAACCTATACAGTTTTTACATCTTTCTGCTCACCATCACTGTAAATTCAGATAAGAGTAGTGAATTCTAACCATGCCACAGTCTGTATGTTATGTTGTCTTGATTTTTCCTCTGCCAAAGAAATTACTTCATTGCTTTGAAATTCAGCTCACTCAATTTTTCAGAACACAGGCAGATTGTATGTAGCCAGATTGTTTGCCAAAACAACATGAATGATGTCTGGCTCAGTCTTTATTCCCCTCTGAAACCTCATGAGCTTGGCATTCACAGTCTGTTTTTAACATTCATACATCCATCAATATTTTCCAGTAATTTTGCTCACAGCTTTCTAGGGCTTCTCTAGCCCACAACTCCAAACTCATCCACGTTCTTCCCCAAAACAAGTTCTGAAGGCCTATGTGGTTGGTTTTATCACAGTTAGCCACCTGACTTCTAGTATTAATTTAATATATTTGTTACATTTCTTTTTCACTGTGCCACATATCTGACAATAAGTAACTTAAGGGAGAAGTTGATTTTGCCTCACCTTTGAGGGGATACAGTCTATCTTGGCAGGTGAGGCAGGCAGTGTGGGCAGCTTCATGACAGCAAAAACATATGGCTGTATAGTTGCATTTTTCACCAGGAAACAGAGAATGTGTTTGGCAGTATATTCTTCAAAATACTTAAATATGTCTTTTCAAGACTATTTCACTTAAACTATATAGAATTCCTTCATTCCTTAATGACTAGGTGTATACATAAAATTGCTTTAGAAAGATGTAACTCAAGTGAAAAATTTGTATTTTTCAGTATGTTTGGATGTGTGCATTACATAGTACTTGTTTTAATGACTCATTAACAAGGCAATTTTAAGCACTTTTTAAGCATTTGTTCTTCCCTTCCCTCCGTTTCCCTCCTTCCTTACTTCCCACCCTTCCTTCCCTCTTTCCCTTTCCCTTCCCTCCCTTTTCCTCCTTCCTTATTTCTCTCTCTCTCTATTTTTTCTTTCCCTCCCTCCCCTCTTGTACTCATTCTTTTTCCAGGCCCTTCCCACTTACATGGAGCTGCTCACATAAGGTGTTGGTGTTTCCCATTCAGTTTACTCATCCATATGTTACTCTTCTCTGGACGCAGTAGCGCGCGCGCACACACGTAATGTTTTCTCTGGGTCTCCCACTGATAGACTCATTGGACTGAAATCCAGGTGTGAGCCTGCTGTCAGAACGAGCAGGCCCTACTAGAGCAGTATTCAGCTTCCTTGAGGGTTGGCAGAACTCATTTCTTGATTCTGCTAGGACTTAAGTGCTGAATGTTTGGACAGCTTTTGGCCTGGGGCCCCTGGCTACTGGGAGAGTCTAGGAATCACTCTTGTGTTTTGCTGCATGGTTTGCTCCATCTCTGCAAAAGGGAAATGCCATCCATCAAGCCCACCTATGGCCTGCCCTTTTCTATGAGGAGCTGCTGAAAAGGCTTGTGGGAATAGATCAGGCTCACCAGATATCTTCCAGTCAACCAATTTAACATAAAACTCATTTCATGTGCAGTCTTGATTATTATGTAGGGCTTTTAACCCAGTAGAGGGGAAGGGTGACAACAAATCTTGGTGGTCTTAGAATTCCCCCATTTGCTCATAATTTTACATCTGGGGACAGCAGATGAGAAAAGTAATTGCTTGGCATAGTTTTAGGGTCACAGGAAAAACTGATCACTGTAGAAATTTCCCATCATACTCTACCCCAGATATTCACAACCTTCCTCGTCATGAGCAATCTTCACCAGAGCTCTGAGCCAATTGTTAGAATGGAGGAGCCAACACTCACACATCAGAACCATGTAGTTTATCGTTTGCATTAGGGTCCATTTTTGTTCTTTACATTCGGTAGCTTGTTCATGTGTATAATGGCATGTGCTCACTGTTATATTGTCATACTAAAGAGTAGCTTTTTTGTCTTCGGAGGAGCTAATGGTTTTTGTTGTTATTGTTTTTGAGTCAGGGTCTCATGTATCCAAGGCTGGCCTCAAACTCACTATGTAGCAGAGTTTGAATTTGTGATCCTCCAGAGTGTTGGAATTAAAGTAGTGTACCAACATACCCAGTTTTATAGAAGCTTCTTTTATGCCTTAGCAACTTATTTCATATCAGAACAAACTTCCAGGTTTAAAGTATAACTGACGCATAATGAAACTCACTAGTGTTCAGTGAATATCTTGATGAGTAATTAACAAGTCTATACCATCATGTGTATATTGTTATCATGTTATTGAACTACTTATTCTATCACTCCCCCAGTTTCTTTGTGTCATTTTAAAGTCATTCATCTCTCTACAAGTCATCTATTTCCTTTCACTATGGTTCTTTTACTTTTGGAATTTTATGTAAAATCCTGAATCATAAAATATATAGTTTTTTATGATCAGCACATATCAGTTCTTTTCATTCCAGAGTCATATTTTGTTGTTTGGGTATACCACAATTTGTGTGTGTGTGTGTGTGTGTGTGTGTAGGCATATATGTGCCATGGTGCAGGGTGGTTAGAAGAAAACATTTGTTATTTTATCTATTCAAATATGTTTAATAATAATAAGTTTACTTTGGTTTAATTAATTCTTTCAGTGTTAATGATGTTGAATATCTTTTTGTAAAATCTTGTATGCAGGGGACTAAACTCTGGTCCTCAAGTTTGTACAGCAAGTTTTCTTGCCCACTAAGCCATCTCCCCAGCCCTGAATATTTTTCCAGGTGCTTATTTTCCATCCTTGTGTTGTCTTTAGAGAAGTGTTTACTTAAGTAATTCATTCTGAGTGTTCTTTTATGTACTTTACATAGACGTCTTTATTGGATAAGTTCTTTCCCCAATATTTTTTTTCTAATTTGGAGTGTGGCTTTTCATTCTCTTCTATTACTGCTTATAGCTTTATTTTGTTTTGATTAGGGGACAGACTATAGGATTTCATTCAGTCGTTTCTCATATTTTAGGGTTTGTACTGTGAGCTTGGTGGTGATCTAACATATAAATGTAGCACATGCTCCTGGTTGAGTGGAGGACTGTACAGGTTCCAGTTACATCTCGTTAGTGGATGCTGTTCCATTCTTCTTGATCCATGCTGATATTCTGTCTGCATTGTGTTTCATACAAAGGAAGTCTTTAAATATAATTATGGATTTGTCTGAGTTTTTTCACTTCTATCAATTTTTCCTTTTCATTTTTCTTTAGAGCATACCTACTTAGGATTATTTTGTGAGGGTTGTGAATAGATCTTTAAATTGAATCTTAATTTTTTACTCCTTTTCTTTCTTTTTGTAACATCAGAAAACAATATGCATGTATTGACTCACAGTTTCTAGGAATGAGGACTTTAAATGTACATATCTTTGTATTGGGTTATTTTATAATTTCATATAAAGCCTCTGTTTTACTTATTAAGAGATACAATTTTGAAGAGATTATAATACACCCATATTTAAACTTGATATTTTCTGTTTCTTTTTACTCTGACATTATAAACGAGCACAGATAATTAAGACAAAGATTTAAGTCTGTCATAGCTACTCAACTCTGTACTGAGCCCAACAATCACAGGTAATATGTAAATAATGGCATGGATATCATTAGGAACATTAAAATTAGAATTCATATAATTTTAATTGTTATGGGATATTTTTCTTGAATTTTTCCCATCATTTAACGATGTAAAACCATTCCTAGCTTAAGGGTCATACAAGAAGAATCAGCTTCTGGATTTGGCCATGGCTATAGCTTGACAACCAGTGTCTACATATTCCCCGCCACCCCTGCAGCTAATCATGATCCTGAATTTTGTACTTATCATTCTTGTGCATTCTTAACAAAATGTATTGTCTTGTTTCGCTTATTTTTAAGCATTATAAATAATATACTATATTTAAAGTAATACTTGCTTTTTTGCATTCAACATTGTTTTTCCACAATTCATTGACATAATCAAATTTTAATTATATAATACTCTGTTGTGTGACTATATAATAGCTATTAATTGCTTTATAACTAGTCCTTAAGGCTGGTTCATTTTGATCTTATAGATATGTAAAACTTTTTCTTTATTGATTATTCTTTTGTTGAATAACTTAGCGGAAGGACCTCAGAATTGTAGAAAATATTATGGAGTAACATTATTCCCTTGAAAAAGATTACTTCACAATGACTTCATCTTCAGTCATGCTGTATTTCTCTTACTAGTGGAAAATTGCCCTAAAAGATGTGCATATTGACAAGTTAACATTTAATTCATCCTTTCATTTATTCCTTTAGTGTTTACAACATTATTTGACCAACATATTATGTGTTAACAAGAGAATGTAAGCACTAATGGACATAGACAAGTAGAAAAGCAATTAAGTAATTATTTAAAGATTAGTAAGTCAGGTATTACATTAAGTTATTTAATTTATTATCACTATACTAATCTGTTAAAGCAGCTACAACCAAGTACCAAGAATGAAGTGGCTTAACTAGCAGAAGTTTATTATCTCACAATTCTGGAGGCAGAAAGTCCAAAGTTAATCTATCAACATGGTTGTTTCTTCCTGAGGCCTTGGAGGAAACATCAGCGTCATGTCTGTTTCCCACCTTTTGCTAGTTTTGTTGGCAGTTTTTGGCCTTCCTTGGTATATAGAATTATCACCCTGACATTGCCTTATCTTCACATAATGTTCTTGTGTGTGAGATCGTGTCCATATTTCTCCTTTTTATAAGGATGCCTGTCATATTACAAAAAGCTGCATCCTGATGACTTCATTTCCAATTGTTAAAAATCTTATCTCCAAATCAGGTCAATCTGAGGTAACAGGGGCTAGACTTCAACACAGGGATTTGTAGGGAACACAAGTCAACCCATATCTTTCAGCTTTTATAGCAATCTCATGTCAAAACCTTAGCTGTCAGAAAATACTTTGTCCATTTACAGAGATGATGGCATCAATTCATTCTCCTTGCCCCATTTCTCTAGATAGAACAGAGGTGGGGAACCCTATGACCTGCAACACATCAAAGCCAGGTGAGTGGTTTAATTGAGGTCCCAACCACACTCTAAAATGGGGGCAAAGACAGGTGACTTGGATGACAAGTTAATCCAGTTAGTAACAAACTTCTGGACCACAGAAAGCACAGTAAAACACTTACTGGTGATTCCTTCTACTCACAAAGCAGTGACTACAAAGCTCTGTGTCTTCCTGTGTTCCACCAAGGTTCAAAGGTGAACAAATCCAGTGGCTTTTACCTACATTCTTAGGAATCTTCTAACAATGCAGCTGGCCCAGGGAAGCCACTCCATCCCAATACACAGCACCAGCAGGTACTCTAGCAGCACCAGGTAAATGAAACACAGAAAGGCTACGCCTAAGAATTGAACTAGAATCTGAGTGCTAAAATTAGACAAGATTAATTCCTGCTAAAACAGAAGACTTAAATAGGGTAGCCTTCTAGCATAATAACCAAAATACTCAGGACATAATTTTTAAAATCACTTGTCATACCAAGAGCAAAGGAAACCATACCACAATTTGAATGAGACATTGATCTGAATGTAATGGTTAATCTCTGATAGCCAGGATTTGGAATTGCCATGGAAACAAATTTCTTGGTATGTCTGATGAAAGTTTTCTAGGTTAGAATAATTGAGGTGGAATGAACCACCCTAAATGTTGGTGGTACCATTCTATCAGCTGGGGATTCTAAGCTATATGAAAAAGAAAGCTAGCCAAGCACCAACATTCATCACATTCTCCTTTTTCCTCCCTAACGAAGTGATGTGGGCTGGCTTCCTGCTCCTGCCATACTTTCCCCACTGTGATCAATTCTACCCTTTGGTAATACAAGCCAAAATGAACCTTTCTTTCCCTAAGCTACTTCAAGTCAGGTATTTTGTCCCAGTAATGAGAAATTAAGTGATACTTGGGACTATTCAGAGGTATATGCTAATTCCTGTAATTTTGATTCCTGGTTGATTCATGTACTCTGTTCTGTTCTTTCTCTCTTATTTGTTTAGAGGTTTGGTGGCTTTGTGTGCTCTTAATGTTTGCTTTATTTCCTTATTTGTTTAGCCTTCTCTTGAAATATATTCTTTTCCAATCTCTCATGACTCAGAATGTCTTCTTCCTGAGTGAAGGTTTGAGCAATGCTGGCTTTTATAGTCAAGCATTCCTCTAATTTTTACTTATATTAGGTTTTATTTCTGGGCTGGAGAGATGGCAAATGGTTAAAGGTGCTTAGTTATAAAGCCTGATGGCCCAGGTTCAATTCCCTAGTAACCACATATAGCCAGATGTACAAAGTAGTTTGCAGCAGTGAGGGCCTAGCATGCCCATTCTCATTCTCTGTCAAATAAATTAATTAAAATAAAAAAAGATCTCTAGTTCTCCATCCACTGTAAAGGATAACTTTTCTGGTTATAGTAATGTTGGTTGGCAGTTACTTTTAAGGGTTGAAATGTATTGTTCCATACTTTCCAGGCTTTGATGGTTTCTGTTGAGTACTCTTAGTTATGATGTGTTTGTCTTCATCAGTAACTGAACATTTGTCTCTTACAGTTTTGTTATTGTTTGTTTGTTTTGGATTTTCAAGGTAGGGTCTTGCTCTAGCCTAGGCTGACCTGGAATTTACTATATGTAGTCTCGGGGTGGCCTTGAACTCACAGTGTTACAATGATCCTCCTACCTTTGCCTCCCAAGTGCTGGGATTAAAGGCATGCACCATAACACCCAGCTTCTTATGGCTTTTAATACTGTGTTTTATACTCTTGGCATCTTATCTGTAATATGATGTGGAGACATTCATATCTAGTTATATAGCATATTTGGGGTTCTGAAGGCCTCTTGTACTTAAATGTCCACATCTTTCATTAGATTTGTGTGTGGGGGGGTCTGCTCTAATTTAAATGAATAGGTTTTCTGTGCTTTTCATTTGTATCTAAGCCCTTTATACCAGGCATATGCACCCTGTGGCCTGCAGGCTGCACATGTTCCAGAATAGCTATGAATATAGCCCAACATGTTTGTATTTCTTTATTATTCTACTTGATCTGTGTACTGGTGATACTTGCCATTGACTTTTGTATTTGTTGTATTTAGACTTTCATTTCCATTTGGTTTTTTTTTTTTCCAGAATCTCTGTCTTTGAGCTTCTCACTAAAGTTTTAAGAACTAACTTTACTCATCTGGCTATCTTCTCTTTAATGTTATTGGTCCTTTTTAAGTTTAGACTTTTGAATTCTGTGGTGTTTCAACCAGTTTGATATTTCTGCTTCAGTTACTGAAGAGTTATAAACTTTTGAACCCATAGTCTTGATTTTTCATGTGTCTTATTTTTATATTGCAATTTGCATATATGTTGGGATGATATCTCTTTTAGCTTTATAGTGAGGTCTTCTTAGTGACAGGAAAGGCAGGAAGTTCCTCCTTACTGAAGATATGAAGGATGGAGCTACTTCACTTTTCTCCCCAGGCTCCTTTTTTTGCAGCTTATGTAATGTAAGGAAGGGAGCAGTGGGGTGTTTTCTCTGTGTCCCACACAGGTCAGTCCAGGAAGGTCTATTTAGTACCCTGCCTTTACTGACAGCACATGTAAGCTACTGTCATGGAAAACTTTTTCCGAGGGAGACATGAACACATGTCTATTCAATCCAGCTAGGGCTCAGATGACAGGCCAAAGTACGATTGCACCAAAACCAGTTTTGATGAACAAATAAGTCTGTTAGAATTATTTAGAGAAAACAGGGTGAGGGGTTGTTTACAGGATCAATGGGTGACTCAAAGGCAACTACATCACTGAAAAGTTCACTCCATAGGTGGCAACTCAAGGAAACTGCATATCTGGAGCACCCTGGACACCCTGCAGGCAGCTCAGGTAGTCAGAGAGTCTCTTCCCAAGCATTTGTTTTCCCTTATGGAGGGGTCTTGCAACCTTTCTTCCAGACTTGTTAAACTCTTGAGTTTCCTGAGCTTCCTTGCTCCCCCAGGAGGGAATAATTTAATTGTTAATTAATAATGGCCCGAGTATGCCCTTCAACAATTGTTTATTATTCCTATAACCTTGCGGAGTGGTCATGTAACCCTTTAAATATCAGATTCTCCAGAGCCTCCCTCCTCTCTTCAGGAGAAGGTATGATCATTTGTAATATAGTTATAGAACTTTCCTGAGAGCTGTTTGACTTAGGATTTATAATTAATATAGAGCACATTTGTTGAAGTCAGAAGCAGTAGATGCAAATCACAAATGTTTGTTCTGTGTGGCACAGAAGCAACCATGTAGAAACAGACTGGTTCCTTTTTAGAGACAAAGAGTGTTGACCTGGGCTTAAGCACTAAAGCAGTTTTTAAATCTTCCAGTCCCTTCTTAAATAATCAAAATGGCGTTTGGACAGTGCTAGAGATTGCTGTGAACAGTGTACCTGGTAGAAATGGCTGGTATCTGCCAAAAGAAATGTGTGGCACATGGCTATTCCTAGGTAGGAGACAATGCAGCCGCAGCCACAGGCATCCTTTAAACTTAGTACATTGCATGGTAAACAGGGACTCCTGCAGAACCTGGCAGCTATGTATGGAGGCAGGTCCAGCTCTGCAAGAGGAGGGAAGCCAAGAAACCAAGAGGAAGAGGTATGCATCCCGCATGTTCAGTACTTCGTCATGCAGCCATTTTTGAGTTTATTGCCTTCTGTTCCTGCATGGTTTAAATGCTTAACAATTATTTGAAGATTTTGTAAACCCAAAGGACCTGTTACTATGTTTTGACTGACATGCAGTGCCATAATTTTGCCCATAACTGTTATTCAATCTTCTGAGTTTCAATTCCTTTTCTTTTGATCCAATAAAAATTTGTAATTATAACATTTTTCTTGCTTTTCAGAAATAAATTGCTTTAAATTAAACACTTGAAAGCTAATATTCCATTTCCATTAACCAGATTTTAGAACTTTTGTTTCTTGAATTCAGATTAACACTTTTCTGTAAATTAAAAGATTTTTCTCAATAAAAATGTTCCTTTAAGGCAAAATTTTTTTTCTTCTAGGTTTATCTGGCAAGACTGAGGCAAATAAGACTACAGAACTTCAATGAGCGCCAGCAGATTAAAGCCAGACTGCGAGGGGAAAAGGCAGGTTGAAAATCACTTTTTAAAAAAAGTAATTGTGTAAAAGATTGTTTTTTTTAATGCAGTAATAATAACAAAAAAAGTAAAAACGGTTTAAAACAATGACAATCAAAGAATAGAAAACTGCAGATAGGGACATGATAACTCTTACATTATTTGTTAGAGAGGAAACATGAAAAGAAAACATACTGTCAGTCAACCACAGGCCACTGGGATGAACTTCCAAACCAAGCACAGTTATGGGAAGAAGAGATTTATTGAAGTTATAGATCCAGGGGAAGTTTCACAATGGTGAAAAAGGCTGGTCCCCTTTCACAGGTCCAGAGAAGAGAGAGAAAGAGAGACCATCACCAACAACACACACCCCAGTAAAAGAGGCAGGAGAGAAAGATTTCCTTCCCATTTATATAGCCTTAGGGTCTTACAACCCTTTCCCAGACTCATTTACTCCCTCAGTCTCTGGAATTTCCTTCCTGCACTGCCCTCCCCGGAAAGGATGTTCCCTCCCATTGCCTTCTTATATCCTGCCCCCTACTGAGAGTCAGCCTTCCTGTAAACAACCTCAGAGACCCACTCAAGATTACTAAACAGGTCAAGTTGACAATAAAATTTAAACCATCACACATACCTAGAGTCTATGAAAGGATCAAGGTACATTTCATACCATCCTCTCCTTACCTTTCTGTGCCACGTCACAAAGGTGGTAGTTATGAAGATTCCCTGGCAACTTTCTTTCTGGGAGAAAACTATGGTGTTGAGTGATTTCCATTTTGTACTTGAGACACCAGCTTATTCAGGCTCTCTCACAGAACTCTGCTCTGTGCCTGACAATTTTCTGCTAAGTGGTGGGTTTGTGTTTTGTAGAAAGAAGCTGACCATGCCGAAGGACAGGAACCAAGTGAAGAAGCTGACTCAAGGCGCAAAAAAATGGAATCTTTTAAGGTATGCAACTGAAATCAACACTGTTTCTTAGGGAAACAAAGCAGAGACAGGAACTTTTGTTCTTAACTTTTACATAACTAGATCACTTTCTTCTCTTGATTCCTCTTTCACCATGTGGTTTCTAGAGCAGTGCTTATATCCCTTTATACCTTATTTATGAAAAACAATTAGATGAAATCTTGACATGAATAGGTAAAGCTCTGTCACATGTAATTCTACAGGAGACTGAGGCAGGAAGACT
Source organism: Zapus hudsonius (assembly GCA_004024765.1). Classification (NCBI taxonomy): domain Eukaryota; kingdom Metazoa; phylum Chordata; class Mammalia; order Rodentia; family Dipodidae; genus Zapus; species Zapus hudsonius. Next base: position 37,843 of record PVHP010005345.1, read on the forward strand.
GCATGAATTGGAGGCCAAGCTGTGCTACATATAGCAAGACTTTGTCTCAAAAAGCAGTAACCTTAAAATCTACAGTTATCCAGTTCTCGGGTGATGAATGAAATAACAATTATAAATTTTTACATACTGGCATTTACTTTTCATTCAGCAAGCATTTATTGAGCACCTATTGTCTGCCATGCCTGGTTCAAGGTGCTGGGGATCTAGAGTAAACTTACATTTGTATTCTGGAACCACATATCTTACTAGACCAAGTGGGGTGGGGGGCAATGATCATGTGCCCTCCTTTCCTTTTTCAATTTAATTTTTATTTAATTTTATGTATATTGTAACAGGTTCTCCTCTTTTATCCCCTCACTCCAGCTCCTGTTTTCCTGGAGGTAGGCCCTCCTCAGTGGGGATATGGTATTCACTGCAGGGTCGTGAAGGACTTTGTGGCTCTTACAATCTTTCCACCCCCTCTTCCTCAATGTTCCATGAGCCATGGCAGACCTGCTGGCATCTGATTTAGTGTTGAGTTCTCTGTAGCCTCTGGATTTCGGCTTTAATAGGTTTTGATTGATCATATGTCTGTCAACCATCTTCCTGGAGCTTGTTGTCAGGCTAGTAGTAAGAATAGTATTCATCGTGTTGCTTTCTTAGCAATTCTTTTGGACCCTGGCAAATGTGGTAGAGGTAGCAAGTCTCCTGGTAGGTAGTCAGCTATCTTTTCTTACCGATGGATATGGGTCTCTTCCATTTTATCTGCCACCTGTAAAGTAAAGCAAATTCTCCAAACAAGTGAGAGCTGCTTGGCTAAAGGGGGTGTGCAAATTTACTTGAGAGATTTTTTTTTTTTTTTTTTTTGGTGTGCAAGCTCATTCTTTTCCAGAGAGCAGTGGGGGCTTCTCTCTGAAGTCTGAGTTTCCAGACTATGGGATTCTGACTTGGTTTTCACTACCAGATATGATTCCTCTCCTACTGTGCAGGCCTCGTGTCCAATCAGGGAGCAGTTGGTTACCTGCAGAGGCTATGTGCTACCATTGCACAAGTGTGTATTTCTTGTCTGGCTGGTTGATTTCATAGTTGTAGGGACCCCTGCTTATTAATGCTCTTGGTGCCCATTTTCTTCCAGCAGCTCCAATATGGCTTTCCAGCACTGTGAGGGTTAGCCAGGAGGGAGCTTCGTTCTCTTTAGTTCCAACATGGTATTCTGATATTTTGTGCTCTGCCTATGCCCTCTTCCTGATCTTGTTAATGGTTTCTACTTTCAGGCCCAAACAAATGCGCGTGCTGCTGTCCTGAAAGAACAACTGGAGCGAAAACGAAAGGAAGCATATGAGAGAGAAAAGAAAGTATGGGAAGAACACGTAAGTTTTAGCTCATGTTCTAAATCTAGTTTGAGTTCATGACCTTAGGTGTCTTGGTGGCAAATTGGCTTTATAATTTTATAAATACCGTGATACTGCAATCAAACCCAGAGATGGATCAGAAAAGAAAAGGGGACTCAGATGAAAGGGACTTTTGAGATTGAAGAAGAAAATACCAGAAGTTGAACAACACAGAAAAGTTATTGTGTCTATGGCCATACCACCCTAAACACACCTGATCTCATCTGATCTCAGCAGCTAAGCAGGGTTGGGCCTGGTTAGTACTTAGATAGGAGAAAAGTTACTACTTAAAATTATACTGAGTAGAAATAAGAGAACCTACTGAGAATCCTTTATCTTATTTCTGACTTCTATGGTTCTAATTTTTTTCATTCACTCTCAGATCTAATTGATTAATTTTCTTTGGGGAACTGGTGTATTAATGGATGGTTTAGGAAGAAATATTAATCACATTAACTCATATACATAAGAAACTTTAAAAACTTACAAAACGGGCCAGAGAGATGGTTCAACAGTTAAGGCACTTGCCTTTAAAGCTTAAAGATTCAGGTTCGATTCTCCAGTACCCATGTGAAACTGGATGCACAAAGTGGCACATGTATCTTGAGTTCATTTGCAGTGGCTAGAGGCCCTGCCTGGCATGCCCATATTCATTTTCTCTCTCTCTCTCTCTCTCTCTCTCTCTCTCTCTCTCTCTCTCTCTCTCTCTCTCTCTCTCCAAATAAATTTTTTTAATTTTTATAAAACTTGCGAAGCATATTGTGATAAAAACGTAAAAATTCATCATAATAGCTCCCCTTCCTCCTCCTCTTTCTCTCCCCTTTCATTCCTTCAGTTACAAGGAGAATCTGCAAGGAGAACTGGTTTACGTTGCTGCCTCCAGGATCTCTTCAGTGCTTGTGACTACTGGAGAATTCATGTACAGCCTATGTGCATCAGGCTGTTTGTTCTATGGTCTTTCTCCTCTGCTTCTTCTAGTTGCCTCGTTGTGTTGGTGTTCATACTTTCTCACATGACTCTTCTTTCACTTTGCCTTTGCTCTCCTTTTACATCTGTTTGTCCTAGTCACGTGCTCTTTTACCACCTCAATTTTAAGGTAATTTTTGTTACTTTAATCGTGTTGGAATTTGTATGGTTACTACTTTAAACTTACAATTTAACTTTTAAAGAACTAATGGTTTATGGTAGTTTTACGCAGGAGCTTAGTTAAATATATGTGTTTATCATTACTTTATGTCATACAGTTTTGATGATTTTTATACATAGTTATAATATTTATTATGAATATTTATGCTTCCATTTCTGTTTTTAATGACTTTCTTTTTCTTACAGAATATTGCTAGCATTTGGGAAATTTTTAAATTTTTTGCTTATCTCTTATGCCATGAGTTTTTCTGCTTTCTATTCTACCAATGTTCATTTACCCTTCAGGGATTTAAAAATGCTGCTGTGGCATAATACATATCATTACAACCCATCGTTCTATAGCTTATAGTATATAGGTGTATTACTATATATGTATTGCTTTTCTTTATGGTTAACAAATGCACAACAAATAAATTATAAAACAATTATATGCAGTATATTTCCACTAAGCCATGAATTAGTTATTCTGCTTATAGCTATGACCAGATATACCTTACAGGAAACAACTCTAACAGGTTTGAGGGGATGCATTCCATCATGATGGGGAAGGCATGGCAGCTGGAGGCCAGCTGGTCACATTGCAGCCACAGTCAGGAAGCAGACAATAAACAGGAAGTGGGACTGGGCTGAAAAAAATCTCAAGGCTTGTGCCCAGTGACCCACTTCCTCCAGAAAGACTCAAAGTTGCACAACCTTCCCAAATAGTACCACCCACCTGGGGACCATGAGTCTCTGGGGGACATTCGACAGAGGTTCTGCCCATTGTCGAACTCTTAGTTCTTTTCTGTGAGATGTGCCTTTCATTTCCATTTTACTTCTTACTGCATTGGCTAGAATTCCTTGGACAATGTTAAGTAATAATAGGGATGCTATCTTTAATGGAAATGGTTTGCAATAGCATTGTGTAAGGTAAAATGGTAAGGAATAATAGCTTTGTGTCTAATTCTACCAAGTTTTATCAAAATATGTTTATAGATTTTTCAAATCTCTTTATGTATATGTATACATGTCAGTGTGATTATGTTTCTTCTTCATCCATTAATACAGGAACTGCTCTTCCTACCTCATCTATGGTGACAAAGAGGATCACTAGAGTATTACTATAAAAATACACTTTTTTCCCAAAAGGAAGTTGTAGCAACAAAATTTGCCAGCAATAAAAATAATTCCTTTTCATAGTCAAAACCAGTAGTTTTTGTGTTACCTAAATTGTTAGCAAACTTACCCTAACCCCAAAGCAGCTGTGAGCTTGTCTTTGTTAGCCTACCTCAGCAGCTGGAAACCATCTACATTACTCTGCTAGGAGTGTATCTCAGCCCAGGAATCAAAAGCTTGCTGGCCCATGGTGATTTTCACAGTTGGCAAGGATTTTATCAAGATTAATCAATATAAAACTCTGTGTGTGTGTGTTTTCCTTCTGGTGAGCTTGCTATAGTCATCTTATTTTTAGCTACAATACCACTCACCCAAGTGTTAAGGGCCATTACTCTTCAAAATTTTTAATTTACTCTTCATTGCAACATTCCATGGAGCCTATGGAGATGGTTGTGATACTAATTTATTCAGCCTTATTTTTAAAAGTTCATAGTTTTTAACAAATAGTTGTATAAATTGGTAGTCTAAAGTAGCATGACATAGTTGTTTCATGGGGAGCCTCATGTGTCTATATTTACTGACCAGTGCGGTGACTCAGGAGTGGTTGAAATGGTATTCAGAATTGGAGCAAGCACTACTAGACTCTGAAGTATTAAATGTTTGATTACATGTGTGTTAGTGCATTTTCTTCAGTAAGGCCTCATTTTTTAAGTAGAAACTTTGAACAAATCATGAGTTGGTACCACTGTTTCCCTCCTTCCTGCCCCCATTCCATGGAGGGCCCTCCTCAGTGGGGTTGCTGGTATACACTGCGGGATTGTTTGAGTAGCAGTCAGTCATTGTTTGGGGGTGGGGGGCAAGACCTCTGGATATTCTTACCCACCTTGGCTCTTAAAATCTTTCTGCCATCTCTACCACAAAATTCCCTGGGCTGTGGTGGGAGTATTTTATGTCTACTGTAGTGTTGAGCCCTTAGTTTATGGATTTCTGCTTTGGTGTGTTTTGAGTTTCCTCAGTGTCTGTCTCCATCACCTTGGCTCAGGTTGTCAGGCTCACTGTGGAAGCAGCATTCTTTCTCATTTGCCAATTCCTCTGTGGTTTCACCTGGCCCCTAGGTGATGTATGAGGGTGGTTCACCTCCTACCAGGAAGTCAGCTATCATTTCTTGTTTTATTGGTAGAATTAGGCTATCCTCAGTTCTCACTGCCTTCTAAAAAATAAAGACAGATTCTTCAAGGGAGAGTGAGATCAGCATAGGTTAAATGGGATCAGCGTTGTTAGTTTGGAGAGGTTATGATGGATGTAGCCTCTCTTTTTAGGCCCAAGGTTAGTGGGAGCTTCCCTTGTAGTCCAGATTCTTGGTCTCCATAGGATTTTGGCTTGGATCCCAGTACCAGCTATAGGTTCCTTGCCACTGAGCAGCTCTTAGCCAATCAGAGAGCCCTTGATCGCCCATCTAGGTCAGGTGCCACTATTGCAAGGGTGTGTACATCTTGTCATGCAGGTTGCTGTCTTATAGCAGTTTCCCCTGCTTTCTCCCTACATTGTTGGCTGATTTCCCCTATTATATCATGTAGCACTTTCCAGCACTATACGGGCCAACCATCTGGGAACTGTCTTCCTTCAGGTTCCAGCTGGATCTCTCGATGTGTGTCAGCAGCCTGTGGTGCCTTCAGCAGTAGGGTCTTATCTTTTGTCTGGAGTGGGTAATCAAGTGCTTTGACAGAAGCCTATCTTGTTTTGGAGACCTCACAGGTCTCTCCAATCAACAGTTCAATGTGCATAATAACCGATTTCTGGCACTGGGAGTTCCAAACTAGAGCCCAATGTTTTAGGGTTAGGCTTTATCCCACCCTCTTCAGAGGCCTCATTTTTATTTGGGAGCTTCTAAAGTATATTTTAACTAACAAAGGGTAAAATCATTTCTTTAATAATTCTGATTCTTTGGCACAATCTATCCAATTTTATATAATTTTCACTTTGACACATTTAATGATGTAAATTATAGTACTCTTTGGGATTTAAATATAAGGAATAAATTAAGATGATTGTCTTTCTCAGATAGCATGTATGTGCGTATAGGGAGGGGAACAGGTAGAGCAGACTTCAATCACATTTTGAAAAAACCAACAGTGTATTCAAAAATTAAAATGGAATAAAAAAATTAGAACCATTCTATCTTGGTTAGGTTGGAGATAGCACATTTATTATAACAAGTTCCTATTTCATTACTTTCAACTCTTATCACGTGCCATTTCTGTTCCTACACGCTTGATCATTTCTAGGCCTTTTGGATTGTTTCTCTTTGTGAGACTTTCTCAAGTACGACACACTTCTCACTTCTGTCTCCTTTGAATTGTTCTTATTCATGGCTATTATAAAAAACAGCGTTACTAGATCAGAAAAAATGCTTTTATTTAAAATATTTATATTTAGGAATATTTGCATATATAGGTAGGCTGTATAAATTTGTATACATACATATAAATACACTGAGATATTTGGGGCTAGGAATCAAAAATTAAACACAGAATTCATTTATGTTTCATCCATGCCTTATACACATGCACATACTTAATGGTAATTTTATACAGTATTTTTAATACTTTCATGTTAATTTTTTTTAAAAAAGAACAAGGTCTTTTTTAGTTTTAAGAGTTTATGCTTTTGTCTTTCGTGAAACTATATGATGATTTAGTGTAATTAATTTTGTTTTTGTGTTGCTTTGTCATATTTGATTGACTTTCTGAATTAAGTGTTCATTAATATATTCTCTGAAAATTAAATGATTGCTTTATGTTTATACATTATTTTAATAATATGCGACTACTCTTAATTTAAGAATAACTTCTATTGATATTTTTCTGTCTGCACATAATCACAGCTTGTCCTGAATCTGATCATCTTTGGTCTCATATCCTGTCCTAACCTAAAGCAATCTTAACAGACAGATTTTTGTCTCTGTTACTTTGGGTGTCTCCTAAGGTTGAAATTAATACAGAAATACTTCTACTCAATATAATTTATAGCATATTTAAAAATATAAGGACAAGAAAATGGCTCAGTTAAAAAAACTTGCCTGCAAAGCCTGCTGACCTGAGTTCAGTTCCCTAGTACCCATGCACATCCAGGAATTCATTTACATTTTCAAGAGGCCCTGGCACACCAATACTCATTGTGTCTGGTGTCTGTCTCTCTTAAAAATAAATAAACAAATAGTCAAGAACTGGGGAGATAGCTCCCTGGCCACAAGCGTGTGGGCCTGAAACCACTAGAGTTTGATTCCCTGAGATCCGTGTAAACAGCTGGGCATGGCAACACACATTTAGATCCCCAGTCCTGTGAGGAGCAGCGACAAGGCTTGCAAAAACCCACAGCTCTGCATTCAGAGAGACTGAATGAGTGATGGAAAAAATGGACAAGAGAGGCACATGCATTTGGAGTTTGTCTTCAGTGGCAAGAAGCCCTGGGGTACCCATACACACACACCATACTTTCTCTTTCTCTGCTTGACAAAAGTAAAAACTATTTTTAAAAATTATTATAATTTTAAAAACTGAGGCCATTAACTATGAACTCAGAGGGTTGCGCTAATGTTTTGTTTATACTTTATAAGAATTATGTAGCAATGAAAGTTTTATTTTACATTCTCAGAATCAAGTCAATGGCTTTGCACATTTTAGGCAAGTATTCTGCTACTAAGATACATCCTTAGCCTGGAAAAAAAAAAAACTGTGTGGATGAATGAAATGCGATTCATGGGACAGTTGTGTCTATGGGTTCCCATTGTAGGTGTCCGCCTGATCACTGCAAGAATGAAACAGATCATCTTTATAAACGGGCCTGAAAATTGTAGGTTGAAAAGTTGCTGTTGTTCTTTCTGTAGTGAAAATGTTAAATCCATATTATTGTTCCTAGTTAATTATTCATGTAATACAATTAATTTCTGATCCTTTTAATAACCTTAGTTTTCTTAGATTTCTTTTTTATAATGTAAAAGTTTGACTTTTGGGCCATAGTTTGTTGTCAGCCTCTATGCCTTAGAACCTTATGCAATGGCTAATTTTAAAAAATTAATGTGTTCATTTGTGTGTGCTACACAGTGTAGTACTCACGGAATTCAGTGCTCTACCTTTTTTTAAGCCAGGATCTCTAGTCACTGCTAATGAATGCCAGACTTTGGGCACTACTTTTTGTCCAGTTTTACATGGGTGCTGGGAAATTGGCCAGAAGAGACAAACTTTGTAATCAGTACCTTTATCTGCTGGGCCATCTCCACAGCCCTGAAAACTTAAAAAATCAAAGATGGAAAGTTTTTCTGTTTGTGTTTTAAAAAAATGAAAAATTTGCTGTCTGTAAGTTAATTTATCAGAGACTAGATGTAGACTTTTGGTATTTGATCCAGATAACCTTATTTAACAGAAGCTAAATCAGCAACTGCTACTTTCACTCGATCCACAGTTAGGGGCTTTATGGAAGTTGTTCCACCTCATCTCTACATAAGGGAAAATGAGATACTGTGCTTCCATGGTACAGTGAAAACAGTTCCAGTTCAGAGGAGATTTAAAGAAATAGTGAGAATTATAGTGGCAGATAGTAAGAGCTTGGAGTTGACACGTCTTAGGCTGTTTCTCAGCCTCTTGGAGTAGTGATGGCTGGTCAAGCACTGGCTGCTCCTGAAGCTGCTCTCCTTAGCACACACTTTGGCTTGGCATAGTCAAGTCTTTTGGTAGCTTCTGTTTTGTTGCATTTTGCTTCCAATCACTTGACACAAATCTCTTTGCTTCTATTTCTCTGTAACATACAGATTAGTTTATTTTTCCTTTCACTTATGGTTTGTAATTCTTTAGGGAAAATATTGAATCTTACTCATTTTGGATATCATTATCAAAAATTATATTTGCCACTAATAGACATTTAATATATCTTTATTTTGCTGGTAAATTAATTTTGTCAAATATTGTGAACTTGATTTTTCATAAAAACCACATTAGACTTATGTATTGACTCTAAATAGTAGAAAGCACTTATTTAAGAGAATGGCATGAGTTTCTAAAAATGGTTTTATTGTTCAAGAAAACAGTATGCTATTAAGTGTTTTCTTAATGTTTCTAGTATGGGTTTCTGCCCAGTTTTTTCTAAAGGATTTAATTTTTAAATGACTTATATTCAAAAAATATTGCTGATGTTCAGAACAACTTTGGAAGTTGCTGTTATTTCTTCAGAGTTTAAGAAACCTTTGAATATATAATCTGTGTTAATGAAAAATAGGAAAGAGTGTCAAAATATTTCAGCATAATCCTTCAAGATGAGAATACTTGGTTATATAAACTCTAGGTATTTTTAAAAAAAATATTTCACATCTTAAAATCAGAATACTTTCCAATAATGTGGACCTGTGATCATATCAGTGTTTCTATTTTTTAAGCAAATTAGATATTGGTATAAAAAGAAAATCTTCTCTTCTTGGCTGGCTGGCACAGATTCCTGAACCTCCAGGTTTAGGTAAGCCCTGGCAGCTGAGATGGGGGAGCCCCTTCTCCCACAGGGGCTTTCTCCCCCTCGCCTTCCTCATGGCGGGAGCTCTCTGTACTCTCTCCTCTTTCCTTCTCTTAATCTAATAAAGTCTCCCTGAACCTAAAAAAAAAAAAAGAAAAAGAAAAAAGAAAATCTTGAAGCCTAAATAATAAAACCTTATGGCTACTTCATTCTTAGCTTGATAAATATGGTGGTTGAAATGTGTAGTACTCAGAAAGTCTGACTTACTGCCCTGAGGAAGAAGTAGGCAGCAGACTTCTGCTGTGCTACTGCTGTTAAGCCTGTAAATGCATTTTCTCATATTTATTAAAAGTTTTATAGTCTTCATTCAGGTTAGAGTCTAAATAGTAAAAACATGATAAAAATAAACACATACTCGTATAACATAAGCAAATCTAATTTCTATACCTGCTCCCCCTTCCCATTCTCATTTATTTTGATTTTTTAAATAGAGGCTTTTATGTTGTTGGATGGTTGGTGTTCAAACATTTAGGAGAATACTAAAACTTATAAAAGTTGCAGGAGCTTTTCTTTTTGAATTGTAATGAAATAGATTAAGATAGACTTTTTAAAGATCATTTTATCAATTTGTGAGACACTGATACACCATGGAAGCCAATAATTTAAGTGTTCATGACACATGGTTATGTTTACATATAAGTCTAGGGGGTTTTGTTTTATTTCACTGCTCTTTGCCCAACATGCATCACAGTGCTTTTCTGAATGAATAAGGAATGAGAAAACTATTTCTATGTTCCAGAGATAGACGGTGATCATGGTGCCTGCAAATATGAAGTGTTCAGTGTACTGAATTCTTTTTTTTTAAGCTGGTGGCTAAGGGAGTAAAGAATTCTGATGTTTCTCCACCTTTGGGACCACATGAAACAGGTGGCTCGCCATCAAAAAATCAGATGAAACCTGCTATTTCTGTGTCTGCAGCTTTGAAAGAAGTATGTTTGGTAAGTTTTGTAAAATTTAGAACTCCTCAAAGCCAATTTATTAAATTCAATAATTCATTCCTCATCATTTTTGGCTTACTCTGAATATTAGACATTTATTTTATCTCAGACTGCATGGTAGCCATAAGGAAGCACCTGCTGCTGAGGCTTCCATGCCATACAATCTCAGATCAAAAGTGTTTAAGAAATAAATTACTATTGATAAGATGTGTCATGTATATGTGATTTCAACCTGTGATTACATCTGTACTGAATAACGATATTCCTGTCATTAGACACTATAGCAGCTGTTTGTATAGCATTTCACTATATTGGGCATTATAAGTAATGCAGAGATGAGTTCATATGGAGGGTATGCATAGGTTATATGCACATTTTATGCCATGGTATACATGACAGCTAAGCACCAATAGATTTGGGTGTCATGGGGTAGAGAGGTCCTGGAAGTCATAGTAAAATGACTCCCTTTTCAATTTTGAAAAAATATGCTGAAAATAATGCAGCAAAAAATTATACCCAAACCCTCACAGGTAACACATTTTTTGAAGTTCTATCTCTTTGTTACTTAAACTCTAGGAATGAACTCCAACACACAGTCAGTGCCTGTGACTTTTATTTAGGGTTCATTAAGGTTTTGCAGGTACAGAGGTTATTGATTGTTACACAGATTTTTACAGGCTTCATGTTTATCATGAAAATAGACTGAGTAGGAAAATTAAATTTCTTGATCATTCTGAAGAACTTGAGAGCTTCATGTAAGGAACTATTTTTCTTCAGTAGGTTTTGTCTCTTTCTGGTAACGACTTTGCATGTGCGACCTTGTCCACTTCAACCTGTGTGGTTTCCTTCCTGGTACCTTGTCTCACATCTCAAGTAGCTGTTCATCTCTCTGGGGGTAGCAACTGCTAATTCCTGATGACTTTGCTGGGTAAAATTTTCCTTGCCTCATTTGCACACATTACTTAAACCTGCTCACTATACTCTTTAATTTTTTTTCAAATATAAAATTCCAGATAATCCATGTAACTAGTTGGTTTTTCTTATTGTATTTCTAAACATTGCTTACTTAAAACTTTGAATATTGCTTAGTCTGAGTCTTCTAAGTAGCATTGCTTTCATAACATCCATAACAACTAATTTTTTACCTATTTTTAAATTCAAGGTTGTCTAGATTAACTTCATTAATCAGAAGCAAATTTATATTATTAATGGTATAAATTGAGTCAGAACTCATTCTTGTTACCTTCTTAACTGAGCGGGGAGCCAGTTCTCAATTGTGTTTAGAATACTATGGCTTAAAAGAATTAGGTATTCAAACATAGTCTGTCACAAACTATTTGACCCATCAAAAACTTTGCTAGGCTAAGGGTTCTGCTCAAATGGTAGAATACTTGCATGGGCCCTGGTTCACCCAGCACTTCATCTTAACCCTTTCTCTACCTTTATTTACAAAAGTATTTTGACTTTTTATTTCTACCATTTACTTAAAATGATGAAAAATTATGTGCCAGAGAGGAAGAAGAGCTAGTTGAATATGTAAACAGTAATCAAAAATATGCCAAATAATTGAGAATTGACCATTTTTCATATTAAGCTTATTGTTTGATATTTAAATGTTCATCATTGCTGATAATGAACAAAGCCATATTAACATTTTACAGGAACTAAAAATCTTTACAAGGAGCCATTTAATAAAAACCAAAAGTAACAAAAGCACCAGCTGCTTTAGCGTAGACTTCTAAAAAGGCATTATTTCTTACTTTGTAACTATCTGTTTAAAGGACAGAAATTTAACTGATACCCAGGAAACTTCAGAAGAAATGCAGAAAAGCAACAGTGCCATTTCAGTAAGTACAATTTCCAAAGATTGACTGTTAGACATTTTATTTAATCATATGCATATGAAAATCTAACAACTGTTTCAGAGTAAGCGAGAAATACTGCGTAGGCTAAATGAAAACCTGAAAGCCCAAGAAGATGAGAAAGGGAAGCAGGATGGCTCTGACTCTTGTGAGATCTCTGATGGTCATGAAGATGCCAGAGAGTACAAGGAAGAGAAATCCACTTCTTCTGATCGAAAGAAGTGGGAGGTTGGAGGTCAGCTTGTGATCCCCCTGGGTGAGGTGACACTGGATGCATCCTTCTCTGCAAGTGAAAGTACGTATATTTAAAGTGGGCTGTCAGACTTTGTGAGCCAGTACCTTTATGCACTGAGCTATCTCTCCAGTCCCGTCCTATGTTCTTGATACCACATCTCTACTGAAGGAAAGAAACTTCTTCCTCTCCACTAGTTTTTCTTCCATAGGTCACCGTTATCAAATGGTCCTTCTACCACCCTGGCATTTATAAAGGACTTAGGAAAAGAGAGTAAAGGTTTCAGGTGTCAGGGTGTTTTTGCATTCTGTGTAAGCAGTGGGCCATTTCTTTCCAATTGCTCAGGCTAGAACAAGAGAGGCTCTGTGTTTACAACCTGCCCACTTGTGGGGTTCTGACATGTTGAATCCTGTTTAGGAAGTACTGAGAACTTCACTACTGGTTTTCAAGATCTGTACTTGTTGTCAGCCACACACTGCTGGGATGAATCTCCAAACCAGGCACAGTTATGGGAGGAAAGGACTAATTGATATTGAAGCTACAAATCCAGGGGAAGTTCCATAATGGTGAAAGAGGCTGGCCCCCTTTCACAGATCCAAGCAGAGGACCAACACCACACCATACACCAGCAAACAGCAAACAGTTGGGGGTGGGGGGGAGAGAAGATTGTTCTCCCCCTTTATATAGCCTTAGGGTGGGGTCTTGTAAACCTATCCCAGACATAATGGCTTCCTGAGTCTCTGGAATTTCCTTCCTGCACTACCCTCTCAGGGAGGGATGTTCATTTCTAGCTCTCCTGAGCTTCCTTACATCCTGCCCCAGACTGAGAAGCTGCCTTCCTGTAAACATCCTCAGAGACCCACACAAGATAATTTAAAAGATCAAGTTAACAACAAAACCTAACCATCACTATACTCTCTTAGGGTGGACTTGGAAAGTTACATTGCTTTCTTATAGTGTTTGCTGTGAACACTGCTGAGGATAATCAGTGGCCATCTCTGCAGACCTGTGAGATTTTCTTCCCAGCCTCTCAAAAATTCCAGCTCTCCCCTGCTCAGTGTATCTGCTGGACTTCCTCCTTCCTAAAGCTTCAGCCTAGAAACTTATGCAGGCAGCTAGATGGGGCAGTCATAGGAATGATCACATTTCTCAGGGAGTCATAGTCTTCATTCCAACTTGTATGATGTCTTAAAGCTGTAGTTTCAAATGCTCTTATAATTGTTTTAGTTATTTTGAGAAGAGTACAACTATAGTTCCTCTATGTCATGTTAGAAGATGAGTTTTTTTTAATATTTTATTCATTTTCAAGCAGAGAGATACAGAGAGAGAGAGAGAGAGAGAGAGAGAGAGAGAGAGAGAGAGAGAGAAAGCACACACCACTTTGTGGGTCTGGCATATGTGGGTCCTGGGGAATTGAACCCGGGCCTTAGGCACTGGAGGCAAGTGCCTTAACTGCTGAGCCATCTCTCCAGCCCAAGACGAGTTTTTTTTAAGTCTTAAATATATATTTATTTTCCATAATGAGTTACATTATTCAGTGGGCAAACAATGAGTTGTTATCCCCAATTCCCCAATGCCCCCCCTCCCCATCCCCAATCAGCTGGATATCCTCCTCTGTGTACCATCTGGATCAGTCCTTGTGGCAGGGGACCCTGGATAGCCTAGTATTCAGACCGGTCCTCTTGGCCCACGTGCGTTGTTACTGAAGGATGCCATGCTTCTGGATAGTCTCCCCCACCACGGCTTTTACAATCTTTTCGCCCCCTCTTCCGCATAGTTCCCTGAGTCGTGGTGGATGAGTATTAAGGCTGCTTTAAGGTTGTGAGTTTAGGGGTCTTTGTGTGGTAGAACGTTGGTTTCTGTCTCAATGGCTTATCCTGTGTAGATTGAATGTCTGTAGCTGTGGGTCCCTCGTTCCTCCCGTCATTCTCTGTGGGGTTCCATATGGATCCTCCACGGTATGACTGTGGTGGCTCCTCTCTTGCCAGAATCTCAGGTATCGGCCTATGGTCAGTTGGTAGGGTTAGATGGTCCCCAGCTCTCTCCCTGCATCCTGAAAAATACAAGCACAATCTCCATTGGAGAGTGTGATCAGTGTAGGTTAACAAATATACACATTTCTGGTTTACCTAGATTCTATTTTTAGTAGCCTCCCCATCAATCGCTCCCATGGTGCATCTTGTCTTAGGAGCCCAAGAGTACAGGATCCGGTAACTATCGCCCTGAATCCCAAGTTCCAGACAAGGGGTCCCCCTCACTAAGTGGAAAATTGGCCGAATTTGAAAGCTGTTGATTGTCTCCCCCAGGCCCAGGCTCCTCCGTTGCACAAGTGCTCCTTTCTTGGTTTGCTGTTCTCTCCCAGTAGGGGGTGTGGTCAGCCTACTCATGACCACAGATTGTGTTTCATGTCAGTGGTCTCTGTTTACTCCAGCTGTTGTTGATCATTTTCCCCTGGCAGCCTGTGCAGTGCCTTCTAAGCACTACACTAACTGCCTTCTGGGGGCTGGATACCGTTCCGGACGTTGAAGGGTCTCTCGATGCCGGTCGATGGCATTCTGTGGTTTCTTCAGCAACAGGGTTTTGCCTCAGGCCTAGGGAGGGGGCACCCAAGAGCTTTGACAGAATTCTGTCATGTTGTTGGAATCTCATGAGTCGCTTTGGTCAACAGCTCAGTGAGGGAAGGAACCAGTGGTTGGAACCAAGGGTTGTCAGACTGATCTAATTATTCACAGGCTTAGAAGACCAGTTTTTAAAGGCTGTTGTATAAACTAAAGTTTGTGATAACCTTTGGTCAAGTTACTGAGGGTCATATAGTATATTGTAAGAGATGGTAGGAGGCAGACTTATAAAGCTTCATGTGAAACTCTTGTGAGACTTTGTCAGAGGAAGAACTTGAAAAAGAGCATTTAGAACAAAGAGGAAACCATGGTTTAGGTTCAAAAGGAAGGAGCAAAGACTCAGAAAGATGAAAAAGCTGAAATGTGTACTGGACTTGTCATGGAAAAGGCACTGCTGTCTTGATAAACAGTGTCATTGTTACACTGAGGGAGAAACAAAATCCATTCAAAAAGTGAGCTGAAGGAGAAGTGGAAAAAGTAAAGAACTGTTAAAGGAAGTTGAATATAAGAGGGGATAGAAAGGGCAAATGGTATTACTTGGTGGAAATGTAGAGTCATCATAACCTTTTAAAGAGAGTTGGAATTATATAAGGATAAACTATATCATGCCATTCCCTCATTTAAAACCTAGTTAGGAGCTGGAGAGATGGCTCAGAGATTAAGGCACTTGCCTCTGGTGCCTAAGGCCCTGGGTTCAATTCCCTAGTACCCACATATGTCAGACCCACAAAGTGGTGGCCCTGGTGCTCTCTCCCTCTCTCTTTCTCTCTCTCTGTATTTCTCTGCTTGAAAATGAATAAATGAAAATATTTTTTAAAACCTAATTAATTTCCATTTCAATAGGAAGAAAATTCCAGAGTCCTTTTTATAATCTACAAGAGCGCATTCCCTTGTTTGTATCTTGTCTACTCTATCCATTTCCTTATAACAGACACACTGAACTACTCAGTTTTCACTTACCACCTCTTTTTGCATGTGTGTGTGTGTGTGTGTGTGTGTGTGTGTGTGTGTGTGTGTGTGTGCCTGTGTGCATGTAACATGGAGGCCAGAGGACAACCTCAGGTGTTATCCTCAGCTATTCTGAGGGTCTTGAACTGGCCAGAAGCTCACCAACTAGGTTATACTGGCTACTCAGCAAGTGTTAGCAAACCTTTGTTTCCTCAGTGCTGGGGTTCCTGGCATGTACCATCATGCCAGGGTGGCATTGATGTGGATACTGGGGGGTCAGACTCAGGTCCTTATGGTTGGAAGGTGTTGTAGTCATCCTTTCTCTCATTGCTGCCACAAAGAACCCAACCAAAAATCAGCTTGTGGAGGAATGGGTTTATTATCAAACCATGACAGAAGGCAAGCCCTCCTGACTACCTCCCCAGCCTTATGCATCTTAAACATGTCAAATTGTTTCTTTCCATAGCTCTCTTGCCAACCCTTTCCTAGGTCCCTTAAGTAGATGGTGATTCCCTTTCCTCTGTCCCTGCTCTTCAGCTATCACTCATTCCTGAAAGTCCTCTTTATAGCATAAGCTCTTAAAAACGTGTCATAATTTGAACTCCTCTCCTTCCATTCTCTTAACCTGCTTGGATCGTGTTGCAGTCAGTGTTCTAGTTGCTTCACAGAAAGAACCCATACAAAAGCAGCTCATGGAGGGATGGGTTTATTTGGCTTACGGACTCGAGGGGAGACTCCATCCTGGCAGGGAAGATGATGGCATGAGCAGAGGGGTGGACATCACCTCCACCACAGCACTGCAAACAGCAGCATGAAGGTGTGCCAAATACTGGCAAGGGGAAGCTGGCTTATAACCCCATAAGTCTGCCCCCAACAACACAGCTCCATCAAGGCTGTAAAATCCAAACTGCCATCAGGTGAGGATCCATTACCCAGAACACATTCATTTGTTTGTGGGGGACACCTGGATCAAACCATGACAGACTGCTCCAACAGAACTGTTCTTTTCAGTCATCAAAGACTGAATAATAATAAAGTTAATGGTTTTGCTTCAGAGTTAATTGTACACACACATACCATTCTTGAAATATTTTCATTTTTCTGTCATCTGTGAATCTCATGTTTTTTAATTTAGCATATAAATAGATTTTATTATGGCATTTTCATATGTGCTTTGTTTTTATCTTTCTCCCATCTTCTATTATTTCTTTAAGTCAGAACATCATCTTTACAGAACTGGTCACATGCTGTAATTACTTTTCCTTTTGTTCTTAAGTATCTTTCACTGTATTTTTTGTGTGTATTTGCAACAAGGTGTCACTCGGTTGCCCTGGCTACCTCACAATTCCCAAATACTAGAATTACAAGTGTATGTCACCATGTCCATCCTGCCTTATTCCTTAAGAAGGTAGGAAGATGGGGCTGGAGATATAGCTCAGAAGTTAAGGCACTTTCCTGCAAATCCTAATGACCTAGGTTCAATTCCCCAGTGCCCACATAAGCCAGATGCACAAATCAGCTCATGCATCTGGAGTTGTTTACAGTGGCTAGAGGCCCTGGAGTGCCCATTTTCTCTCTCTCTCTCTCTCTCTCTCTCTCTCTCTCTCTCTCTCTCTCTCTCTTTCTCTTTCTTTCTCTCTCTCTGCTTGCAGATAAGTAAAAAATATATTTTAAAAGATGGGAAATACAGTAGTGAATAAGCCAAAAACACAATTGAGTAATCCTATTTCTTTCTTAGATAAGGTATAGTAATTTCCTAGAATCTTGAGTGAACTCAGGCCAATCTCCAGCAAGCATGCGGCACTATGCCCATGCCACCAGCTAACTGCTGGTGCTAGTTCATTGTTTATCTTTCCAGGGCTCATTCAAAGATCTGTGCATCCATAAAGTGGATAAAGGTATATGCAAACAAGATTGTGTAGTCTCCTCCTTTATTTTGATTGTTTATCATATATAATACTTATATTGCTGTATTGTAGACCTTAATTTTACTTGAGTATATCCTACAGATCTTTTTCTAATACTATATTGATAAATTCCCCTTTTCTTTTTTACATTGGTATAATCCATTGTATTTCCATACATAAATTACTTTTCCCAGACTTTTCATTATGAAAAGTTTTAAACACATGACAGAATTTGAGTAATTTCACAATCGCTACTATAAATCTTCCATTAAATCATACCGTTACTCCTCTACTGTGCTTTACATTATCACTGTCCTCTGCTCATCAGTCTTATTTTTGGCACAGTTTAAATTGCAGATGTTTGTATGCTTCCCTCAGTGCTTCACAGCATACAGTTATTTGTTGTAATTCAGTATCTACTCAGAAGTTTCTCTCCTCGTATACTGAATGTATGAATGATGAAATATATACACTTACATATTTTAAATTACTCTCAAGACATAGAACATGACCATAACCCTAAAAAGTTCTATGGCCCTTCCCAGCTAGTCTTCCCAAGGTAACTTTCTAAACTTTTTGTACCTCAGACAACTTTCCTTGTTTTAGAATATCATATAAACAAAGCTCTGTAAGATTTTGTTCCTTTGTGTCTAGCTTCTTTTACATATTGCAGTGATTTTTAAGATCCATTTGCATTGTGATTATTAATAATTTATTTCTTTTAAAACTCTTATTTAAAATTTACTTAGATTTGATTATTCATTTCTGCTTTATTTGATCAATGTTACCTTGGTGTATCTTTGATTTTTTTTTTTCACCTCTATAGATATTTGCAATGAATATGGATTCCTCTCTTTTGGGGTTTTTTGTTTGTTTGTTTTGCTTTGTTTTTTTTTGGAGGTAGGGTCTCACTCTAGCCCAGGTTGACTTAAAATTTCCTTTATAGTCTCAAGGTGGCCTCAAACTCACCACAATCCTCCTACCTCTGCCTCCTGAGTGCTGGGACTAAAGGTATGATTTCTCACAGGCACAGTATTGTTGGATTTTTTTTTAATCTACTCTTATGGCATCTGATCACTCTTTTCATACCACTTGTGTATAATTTAAATATGCCTCCTTGCTTTATGTTTATCCCATTTAGTCTTCTCTTTTCTCTCCTGTCTTGCATTTTTTTGGATTGAGTTTTTATTCCATTTTATCTTTGATTTATTAACTATAGTTCATTGATCTGATATCTCAGCATTTGCTTTAGCATTAATAGTACTTATTGTCTTTAAATTACCACAATTTTCAAATGATTCATTATACTTCAAATATACTATAAGAACATTGCAGCAATATTCTTACATTTGTTCCCTTTCAGCCTTTGTGCTATTAGGGTGTTTTGCAGGGAGGGAGTGTTATTGGTTTCTTATAATATAAATTCAATGCTATAGTATAGTCTTTATAATGAGAAAAAGGTGTGTGGTGTCTACCATTCCCATGTACTTACACCTCCAGTGGTCCATGTGCCTCTGGGAAGAGCATGTGGCAACATTTTCTCCTGCTTAGAGGACTGACTCCTTCATGTGAGTTCTTTCAGATTTTATGTCTATAATAAACATTTTTATCTTGCTTTCTCTTTTGCAAACATTTGTTTATGAGGTACAGAATTCTAAGTTGATTGTTTTTTAGCTACTCTCTTGACTACAAACAATAGCTCACATCCCTTGTGATGAGACACCTTCTATAATTCCAACTGTTCACTTTATTCCTCTGGGTATAATCTCTTTTTTTCTTCTTGCTATTTTTCAGATTGTGTGCCGTGTGGCCTTCGTCTTAGTGGGTTTGATAATGGTGTTTCTTGGTTTCACTTTCACCATAGTTTCTTTGCTTGAGTTTGTTGACCTTCTTGGTTTCATGAGTCCATAGTTTTCATCAGCTTTGGAAAATTCTTGGTCATTATTCTTTCCAGTGTTTTTAGTCTTCTCTTCTACAAGTTCAATTTAATCTTTTTCTTTTCTTTTTTTCATTGCTGGGAACAAAGCCATGGGCATGCCAGGCAAGCACATGTAGAACTTTTCTTCCCTTCACCAGGCCAGCCTTCTCTGGCTTGTTGAGCCAGTGCAGTTCAGGTATAAGGATCGTTATAAATGTCCTCGTGTACTAATCTCATCACCTTTGTCATTTGGATGCTGGTTTAGGTTGGTTGACATTTTTTTCCCAGTTTATCTTAGATTCTATTCTGCTTCTTGTGTGTACTTGGGTTGTTTTTGTTTGGTGGCTAAACATTGTGAATTTTAGTGGATAGGTTTTATATATATTATATTTCTATAACTATTCTTGGCCTTTTTTCTAGGATAAAGTTTAGTTGCTTGTGAATAGCTTGATCCTTTTAGGTCTTGCTTTTAGGCTCTGTTAAGTGGAACCAAGCAGTGTTTAGTCTATGGCTAATCTTGCCCCTTCACTGAGTCAATGACCTTTATGAGCAGTCTGCCTGATGTTTTATTAATTGTAAGTATGCCTGTTCTGGCTGATGGAAATAGGAATTACTTCTGGCTCTACGTAAACTCCCGTCTTACTCCCTCCATTCATTTTGGGTGGTCTTTTCTAGAGAAAAGTACCATAGTACAGTAATTTCCTGACACATGATGTGCTTATCAGCGCTCACTTCGTGACTTGGAGTAGCTTTTTATAATTTTCCTGAGTTCTTTCTATGTGTCGCTTTCTGTTTTTTGGTACTCTGTCTTGCAAACACTAGCCATTTTCAATTCCCAGGTCTGTCTCTTCAGTTCAGATAGACCATCAACTCGACCTGGTTTTCTCTCCCTGCATTAAATGGATTAAACTTGTTTTTTTTTTTTTTAATGGACATGCAGTTTTTCCCGTTTCCTTTGAGAGGCATTCCATTGCATTGTTTTGACACTTTTATCAATTATCAGGTATCTTTGTTACGAGTCTTATTTCTGGATGCTTTATTCTGTTTTAGACATCTTTTCTAAAATTAGTTCCTTATTGTTAAGCATGTTGGTGGTACAAAAATATGACTTGGTAATTTGCATGTACTTTCATGAAGCTGGTATAAAAAAAGTCAGCTAGGGGTCAGTCCATGTAATGTTCCCCTTATTCTGTAATATAAGTCCTAATAGAGTCTCTTTCAGATGGTTTTAAAAAAGAACTACTTATCACCTTAATTAATTAATTCATGCCTTTCTTACCTTATATGTTATTAAATACATACCTATTCTATTACAAATATTCTAATACTCAACTTTAATAGATTTCTGAATTGTTATTGCCCAAAGGAAGTTGCCTACTTATGATATATAAGTTAAAATAAGACAAATTTTCTAAGAAATACTCATGTCTACTTTTTAACCCATGTGTGTGTACACCTTATGACTTGTTTTTTTTTAATATAACTTTGTCTCATGAAGCACCCAATTGGATAAAGAAATTGAATCTGCCGAACAATGCACTGTTATTCTATTCTGTTATTGACAATTGTTCCTTTGTCTCTTTTTTCCTTACAGTACTTACAGTGGGTGAAGTTATAAAGTTAGATCCTAGTGGATCTCCAAGAAAAGTCTGGGGGAAAAGCCCTACAGATTCAGTGCTAAAGATTCTTGGAGAAGCTGAACTACAACTCCAGACAGAACTACTGGAAAATGCACCTGTGAGAAGTGGTAAGCATTGGAAACATTATCATTAATGAACTGGACATGGTAGCACATGCCTGTAATTTCAGCACTTGGAAGCTTCAGGCAGAAGGAGAAGGAGTTCAAGGCTAGCCTCAGCTACATAGCAAATTTGAGGACAGCCTGGACTACATGAGACCTTGTCTCAAAAAAAATTAACAAAATAAGATTATTAAAAATTAAATAAATTACATGTTTTAAGATATCCCCATTTTAGTCAGTTATTTGAAATCACCCATCTCTTTGTTACAGCTTATAAATGATATGAGGAATTATTTTCCCATCTGGTGTTTGTTATCTTGAGGGGTTTTGTGTGTTTGTTTTTGAAGCAGGGTCTTAACCTAGTCCAGGCTAGCCTTGAACTCCTAGTGATTCTCCTACTTCTGACATTTAGTTTTGACCTATATGACATGGATAGGATCTACAAAGGAATAGGAAGGCTGGAGAGATGGTTCAGCAGTTAAAGGTGCTTGCTTACAAAGCCTACTGGCCTGGGTTTGAATCCCTAGTACCCATATAAATTTTAAAGCCAGATGCACAAAGTAGTGCATGCATCTGGAGTTCATTTACACTGATAGGAGGCCCTGGCGGGCCCATACTAGTTCTCTCTGTTTTCCTCCCTGTCTCTCTCTCTTTCTCTCTCACTTCTCCCTCCCTCCTCCTCTCTCTTTCAAATAAATGAAAAAATAAACCTTTTAAGAAATACATAAAAAGGAGTAGGAAAGGGGTACTGGTGAGGTCAGAACCATGTTTTCCATAAGGGAGAATATAGGAGCAATGTATTAAGATGACCTGGATTCCGGGATTGAATTGACTAAAAGGTGTCTGGAGTACGTACAGCAGACAGTGTCTAGCACTGGAA
Source organism: Zapus hudsonius (assembly GCA_004024765.1). NCBI lineage: Eukaryota > Metazoa > Chordata > Mammalia > Rodentia > Dipodidae > Zapus > Zapus hudsonius. Next base: position 60,057 of record PVHP010005345.1, read on the forward strand.
GGGCAAGTTGTCATGATTCAGGACCTTGCACATCTTGGTATTACAGCCTTGCATAAAGAAGTGTCTGTGTACTAAAGAGCCTGTCACTTTAGCTGACTCATAGGATGAGGAAGTTGATACAGTTTTCATCTTGGGAATCTGTGTCACATGCCCACTTTTTCTCATGTTGCTCTGTGAGGCTTAGAGTGGAACTCCTATCTAAAGCTTGTGGAAGAATAACCTACTTTATGCTCTTAACATGGTGACATGTTCTGTAGGGAAAGCAGTCAGATGCTGAGAATTAAACTGTAAATCCTGTCTATGCTTGTCTGCTACTGAAAGAGCAAAAGTGGTGTTGAAGTCAGCTCCATGCTGCGGGGATGAACTTCCAAATCAGACACATTTGATGAGAGGAAGGGATTTATTGAAGCTACAGATCCATAATGGCAGAAGAGGAAGGTCCATAATGGCAGAAGAGGCTGGCCTCCTTGCACAGGTCTAAGCAGAGAGAAAATCCACCACCAGCACCACAAGCAAGCAAGCAGGAAATGGCAGGGACTCTGGCAGAACTCAGACCTCTCTGCATACCTTTAGGCAGGAAATCAGATCAGCCCTCAAACACACCTTTGGGCTGGACCCTAGGATCCCCCAGTGACACCTCTTCCAGCCAGACTGCTGGAATCCAAGTTTTAATAAAAACACCCATCTATTGGGAGACATTCAAACTACTGCAAGTGGCTTGCTAGTTCTTTATTACAGGTGAATCGCCTAGTCATAAGCCACTGGTTCTTCATTATTCAGGAAAAGAAACAATTTGAATAAAAAGATGGCCATTTTAAAATAAGGGCAAAAGCACTATGTATATAGATTTGTAATTCATTTGTTCACACTGGTAAGGAAATTATGCAGTTGTATACTGAACACTGACCAAAACCAAAAATACTAGCAATAGTATTATACTGTACTAAATGTCTCTGAGCTCTAAAATATTTTTTTAAATAATGATAAAAATGTTAGGATAGTAAGTATGAAATTTCTATCTATATCTGTCATCGTTTTGATTGTCTAGTGCTCTTTTTATAATTGATTACTTAGGAGGGACTCATGTGAAAACTACATAAATTTTGTGTGCTCATAAAAATGTGTGAGATTTTATTCTTAAAGATCAGTTTATCTGAATATAAAATCTTTGGCTTTTTTTTTTTACTGGGTATCTTTAACATATGACTTTACTGTGTTCTGGCGTAAAGCACTGCAGTCAGAGAGTTCATTGGTAATTTTATTTTCTTTCCCTTATGAGTGACTTTGCTTGAATACTCAAAGGATATCTTTTTTTCCTAGATCATGCCCAATAGTTTTCTTAGAGTCCACTAATTCCCAACAGTCAATATTATGATAGCCAGTGTATTTTTCTAGTACTGTGTCTTATTTTAGTACACTTTTTATAGAACAGTTCTGTGTTCACAACAAAAGTAAATAGAAAGCACACAGAGCCCCTGTATACCCTTCTTCCCACATCCCACTCCAGAGTGCTACATTTAGCATTTGAGAAGCTGATTGACATATCATTATTGCCAGAGTGAATAGTTTACATTAGCATTTATTCTCTCAAAATATAGATGTAAAAAAAATATATATATATAGATGTAGATGTTATTTATTTATTTGTACGTGTGTCTGGAGGTGGGCACACCAGGGTCTCTTATTGCTGCAAATGGATGCCCATTCAGCTTTATGTGGATGGCTGGTGAATTGAACCTGGACCAGCAGATATTGTACAAGCTACTTTAACCACTGAGCTTTCTTCCCAGCCCCATTACTCTTAATCTTATACTTTCTATAGGCATTAACAAATGTGTAATGTCACGTTTCCACATTCACTATTATATAAAGTATTTTCCTGCTAAAAAAAAAAAAAGCCTGTGTTCTGCCTACTTATCTTTGACCCAACCTCCAGCTCCTAGAAACCACTGATCATCTTACTGTCTCCATAGTTTTCCAGAAAGCGGTCTGGTAGAAATCTCAGTACACAGCCTTCCCAGATCTTACTTAGTATTTGCACTTAAGATTTGTCCATATTTTGAGGGTCTTGGTAGGTTAATACTTTTTAGTGCTGAATAATATGACATAGAGATTTACTATTATCCATTGAATTTCAGCTCGTCAGTTAAATAAACTGAAGCATAATATTGTGGGACCTTGTGATAACAGCATGTGGCTTTGTGAGAAAGACCAGATTGCTTTCCCAGTGTGACTGTTCCACAGTGCATTCCAACCAGCAGTGAATGAGAGTTCTCTTGTTCCCCGTGGACAGCCTTTTCTCTTGTCAGTGTCTTGGACTTGGGCTATTTTAGTTGGTGTGTAGTAGAACCTCACTATTGTTTCTGTTTGTGATTTTTTTGTCACTTTTAAATATATATTTATTGTCCATAATGAGTTACATTATTCAGTAGGCAAACAATGAGTTGTTATCCCCAACTCCCCAATGCCCCCCCCATCCCCAATCAGCTGGATATCCTCCTCCATGGGCCGTCTGGATCAGTCCTTATGTCAGGGGATAGCCTAGTATTCAGCCTGGTCCTCATGGCCCAAGTGTGTTGTTACTGAAGGGTGCCATTCCTCGGGATAGTCTCCCCCACCATGGCTCTTACAGTCTTTCCGCCCCCTCTTCCACATAGTTCCCTGAGTCGTGGTGGATGAGTATTAAGGCTGCTTTAAGGTTGTGAGTTTAGGGGTCTTTGTGTGGAAGATCGTTGGTTTCTGTCTCGCTGGCTTATCCTGTGTAGATTGAATGTCTGTGGCTGTGGGTCCCTCGTTCCTCCTGTCATTCTCTGTGGGGTTCCATATGGATCCTCCACGTTATGACTGTGGTGGCTCCTCTCTTGCCAGAATCTCAAGTATCGGCCTACAGTCGGTTGGTAGGGTTAGATGGTCCCCAGCTCTCTCGCTGCATCCTGAAAAATACAAGCACAATCTCCATTGGAGAGTGTGATCAGTGTAGGTTAACAAATATACACATTTCTGGTTTACCTAGATTCTATTTTTAGTAGCCTCCCCATCAATTGCTCCCATAGTGTATCTTGTCTTAGGAGCCCAAGAGTACAGGATCCGGTAACTATCGCCCTGAATCCCAGGTTCCAGACAAGGGGTCCCCCTCACTAAGTGGAAAATTGGCCGAATTTGAAAGCTGTTGATTGTCTCCCCCAGGCCCAGGCTCCTCCATTGCACAAGTGCTCCTTTCTTGGTTTGCTGTTCTCTCCCAGTAGGGGGTGTGATCAGCCTACTCATGACTACAGATTGTGTTTCCTGTCAGTGGTCTCTGTTTACTCCAGCTGTTGTTGATCATTTTCCCCTGGCAGCCTGTGCAGTGCCTTCTAGCACTACACTAACTGCCCTCTGGGGGCTGGATACCATTCCGGATGTTGAAGGGTCTCTCGATGCTGGTCGATGGCATTCTGTGGTTTCTTCAGCAACAAGCTTTTGCCTCAGGCCTAGGGAGGGTACCCAAGAGCTTTGACAGAATTCTGTCTTGTTGTTGGAATCTCATGAGTCACTTTGGTCAACAGCTCAGTGAGGGAAGGAACCAGTGGTTGGAACCAGGGGTTGTCAGGCTGATCTAATTATTCCCCTACCACTCATGGCCCCTCTTGCCAGATGACGCTCACTTCTTACTCAATAGGTTACAATATGCTCGTGAGGATTTTGTTTTTGAACCTAATATGGTTTATCCTTAAGCTTAAGCCATTTCCCTCCTCCCATCCCTTACCCCTCATTCATAACTTCTCACTTCTTACTACTAGTCTGCATAAAGAACACGGTTATCCTGGTTAAGGACCACATATGAGGGAGAATATGCGGCGTTCGATTCTCTGTTCTTTTGAGTGTTTGCTTAGTAAGATCTGCTCGAAGTCAGACCATTTTTTCCTAAATTTCTATATATCGTTTTTCCTTTCAGCTGAGTAAAATTCCATCGTGTAAATATACCACAGTTTCTCTGTCCATTCCTCCATGGATGGGCATTTGGGCTGGTTCCAATACTTGGCTATTATGAATTGAGCTGCTATAAATATAGTTGTACAAATGTTTCTGTGTCAAGATGTGACATCTTGTGGGTAGATGCCTAGAAGAGGGATAGCTGGGTCCATTGGTAGTTCTATGTCTATTGTGTTCAGGAGTCTCCACACTGCTTTCCATAGTGGTTGAACAAGTTTGCAATCACACCAGCAGTGAATGAGGGTTCCTTTTTCCCCCGCATCCTCACCAGCAACGATTGTTGTTGGTTTTCTTTATTATTGCCATTCTGACCAGGGTAAAGTGGTATCTCATTGTGGTTTTGATTTGCATTTCCCTGATGCTTAGGGATGCTGAGCACATTCTCAGGTGAGAAAAGGCCATTTGTGTTTCCTCCTCTGTGAATTCTCTGTTGAGATCAGTGCCCCATTTTGTGAGGGGGCAATTTGGGTTTTTGCTATTAATTTTTTTGAATTCTCTATTCTGTAGGTTCTGGAAATCAAGCCTCTGTCTGTGTTGTAGCTGGCGAAAATCATCTCCCAATTTGAAGGGGGTCTATTGACTTTGAGAACGGTATTTTTGTCTGTACAGAAGCTTTTGAGCCTGATCAGGTCCCATTGGTTAAGTGACTGTTGTACTTCCTGGGCTACTAGAGATTTGCTCAGGAATTTGTTCCCTACTCCTATCTCATGTAAAGTTCCTCCAACTTTTTCTTCCAGGGTGTTCAGGGTTACAGGCTTAATATTGAGGTCTTTGATCCATTTGGATTTGATCTGTGTGCATGGTGAAAGGAGTGGGTCTAATTTCATTTTTTTACATGTGTTTATCCAGTTTGTCCAGCACTATTTGTTGAAGATGCTATCTTTGGCCCAGCATACATTGTTGGCACCCTTGTCGAAGACTAAGAAGCTGAAGTTATTTGCATTAAAGGCTGGGTCTTCGAGTCTATTCCACTGGTCAGACCGTCTGGTTTTCTGCCAATACCATGCTGTTTTAGTTACTATGGCTTTGTAGTATGTTTTAAAATCAGGTGTGGTGATACCTCCTGCGTAATTTTTTCTGCTCAGTTTTAGCTATTCGAGGTCTCTTTCCCTTCCAAATAAATTTTGAGATTATTTTTTCAATGTCTGTGAAGAAGGAGGTTGGGATTTTTATTGGCATTGCATTGAATCTGTAGATTGCTTTTGGTAGGATTGCTATTTTTACTATATTGATTCTCCCTAACCATGAGCATGGAATGTCTTTCCATCTTGTCACATCCTCCTCTATTTCCCTTTTGAGTGTTTCAATATTTTCCTTATATAAGTCTTTCACTACCTTGGTTAGTGATATTCCCAGGTATTTTATTTTATTTGAGGATATAGAGAACAGGACAGTTTCTCTGATGTCTTTTTCCGAATGTTTGTCTTCTGTATATGGAAAGGCTACTGATTTTTGTGTGTTAATTTTGTATCCTGCCACTCTGCTGAAGGCATTGATCACCTTCAGGAGATTACTAATACTGTTCTTTGGATCTGATATATATAAGATCATGTCATCTGCAAAGAAGGATAGTTTGACTTCTTCCTCTCCGATTTGTATCCCTTTTATGCTGTTCTCTTGTCTTATTGCTTGGGC